>CATIWO010223442.1:0-15609 GCA_949673435.1 Macaranga tanarius | reverse complement strand
AGCATGTACCATTTTGGGCATTAGAAATTTTGTAAAGAAATCATATTGTGTTTGTATACTTATGTAATGTTATGTACTTTGTATAAACTTATTTATGTATATATAACAAAAGTATATTTGAAAATTTTTCTTATGCCTTGTACTTATTACATTTTGGGAACATGTGTATGTAGTACTTGAAGGTGCTACAGTAACTCATAGAAAGAAAGCATGTCAAAATTTTCCACTCGATCCACACTCCCACCAGCATACACCATCTCAGAATTTTCTTCCTAATGACCTCTATGTGTATCACCAAGTTAACAGTCTTCATATTCTGCAAAAGAAAATAAGTAACTTCCTAAACTGCTAGAAACCAAGAAAATTTCCAAATTTTTATTAAAATTGTTGCAGAATAAAAGATACACAAAACTATTAATTAAACAAATGTGCAAAACCACTAAACCCAAACCCGTTTACCCATACCCAGAAACCCTAAAACCCTCAATCTCTTCAATGTATGAAAAATGGACTGCTTGGAGATAGTATTTACATACCTTGTACCTTACGTAATGAGGTGCCCCCTTTAATCCCTTACACAAAAAGTACTCAACAACAACTTAATGAACAGATGCAGAGAAATAAACAATCTTCAATCTTCAAAATTCACATTTCAATTCGAAGAAAAGAAATCTCAATTCATGCATTACTTATCAATTCCAAATTTTAGGGTTTTTTGGCTCGTCATTTTTTTTTTAATTTGAAGAGAGATTGGAGCGTTCTTTTGTGAAAGAGATTTGTGTATTTTAGGGTATTTTATCACTATCAAAAAGGCGTCATTTTGAGTTTAGGACTGAAGTTTATGTGTTTTGCCACGTATGCAGCCAGCAGACATGTGTGTGTACACGTATGTAGCCGCGTTAGCAATTTTAAACGGTATCAATGGGTTTAACTCTTAATTGCTAATTGTTTTATTCACAAGATACTAAACTGTCACGAAAAATACCACATGATCCAAAGTGTTAATACTAGTCGCATGATATTTTTTTGTGATTATCCCTTTATTTCATCCTCATTGTACCTCTGCCCATAGGTATACAGGGTCCAAAGTTGAAGCTTGTCAGCTTGGTTGCATAGTTGGGAAACATCAAGAAATAAATGAAGTTTAGTTAAGAGAGGAAAATAATTGAGGTAGTTTTGGTGGGGTAATGGAATAAAAGAAAAAAAAAACATGCAATATGAAAATGAATGTCCCATGTCCTCGAAGAGACGTCTTCTTGGCAAATACTGAAAGAATAATCTTACCCATTTTCTATCTATCTATCAAGTTTTGCTTTTACCAGAATGGGAATTCTATCTAAAAAACCATCAAAAACAAAATATTTTTATCATATAATTATATAGTCCATATTGATTTATAGAATTAGCTGAGTTAGAGAGTTAAAATTCGAACTTAGGAAACAAAATTTGTTTTTTGTTTTGTTTTAAAACTTGAAAAGAAAGAAAACAGAACAAAAAGAACAACTGGGGTTGGGTAAGAAGTAAGGACGATGACTTAAATTCAGTTGTTGGCTACGGATGATTGTTCAGCATTCATTCAACACATGGCACTTGATGGATGGATGAATATCATTAATGGCACAGTTTATTTAATTAGATCATCAATATTTCAAAACTATACATATAAAAATATTAAAAAAGGGGGATTCGTAGGGTGATGATGGTGAAGTTCACATATGATTAAGGTAGTAGATGTCATCTATCATCAGCAGTCAAATTTGAAATTTTTTTTATTACGGGGTAATCTCTGGGCTAAATTAAGATTTCATCAATGCCCACTACCCTTTTTTTGGGTTTGGTTTTGTAGTAATTAGTAGCATGGATATGAAAAAACTGAAGAACCAGGTAGCAGCAGAGAGGTAGTGGCAGAAGGATAGTTTAATAATTAATGAAAAGAAAGAAAAGAAATTAAAGGAAGGGAGGTCATGTCATGAAGCCAACAGCAAACTGTTAATCAATCATTGCAGTTAGAAGCTGGATATATATATATATATTCTCTGCACTCCATATTTACCTTTCCCTGACATTCAGCACGTGTCTGCTTTCATGCACCAATCTTCCTTCTTTAATTTTGTAGCCCCTCATATTTCTATATTTTTTTTGAACAATTATTTAATTAACTTATTAATACCTATGCTCTCGTCAAAAAGAAAACTATTATTGATAGATATGCTTGCTTAAAATATTCTGTCTATTGAGCTTTTTTTTTTTTTTTTTTTTACCACAGTACAGCGAAGGGGAAAGGGGAAGGATTCGATCGGACGTCAAGAAAACATATATAAATTGCAAAGGGTGAAGAAGAGACATGAACATAAATTAGTGATTTGGGTATTGAGAAAACAGAGGCAGATGCTTGAAAATCTTATAACAAGACAGGGACAACTAGCTTCGACCAACTGATATGATACAACACTCGTGTTGTCTTGGACATTTCCATGGTGCACATTTTTAAATATTTAAAAATAGTAGTTGATTGAATAGTTTAACTGTCATTATTCTTCAAAAAGTATCATGAGATGCAAAATTCAAATTACGCTATTGATATTTAGGTTATTTGATCTTTTTACTAATTAAAAAATAATTTTTTTTTTTTTGTTAAAAAGTGCAAATTGAGTTTTTTTAGGAAGAAGTGCAAAGCTAGATAATTGTTCATGGGTTTGAAAGGTTTGACTCAATAAAATTACATCTCAATAAAAAAATTCAATCACAGAAAGAAAATGAATAGTGATTTTTTTCTTTATAATGTGTAAAAAATAATGAAAAAAATAGTATTGGTTGACATGCATGGTACGACGTGATGAAGGGTAAAGCCATGATAGATCGAGGAAAGGATAATACGAGAATTGATGCACTTTATTGTCTCCTGCTAATGTTCTCCAAGCATTGAAACTCTGCCTCATTTTCGAACTTCCAAATGAATAAATACCCTCTTTTTGCTTCAATCCCCAATACTTGAAAAGGAATGTGGATCCATATATTTTTCTTTTAATTGCTTGTTTGAAAGTTTCAGTATTCTCCCTTTTTTTTGTAATTAAAAAAAATATATTTCTGATTATTATATTTTTAATATAATTTTTTTTGTTTATATTCAAAATATTGTACCAAAAATTAAATGTGTAACACATAATTTAAATGTGTAACACATAATTTAAATGTGTAACACACAATTTAAATGTTTTACATTTAATATTTAATAAATAAAAATATGATGTGTTAAATTTAACATCAAGTGCAATATACATGGAATAGATAATTTTTTTTTTATTTATGAACTTTGAACCTCAATTATTGTCAACCATGTTAAATATCCGTTAGCCAAGCACCATGAGTCCTCACCATCTCTACATTAGAAAATCAAGACAACTATACCGATCCTATATTTTAATCTTTGTAAAGATAAATTAATGATGGTATATAGATTCATGAAAGAGCGAGTAAGGACATGATGTAGATTTCTCTACGGCGTTACGTTCATGTATTCTTGGCTTCCCAAGATGCATGCATTAAGTCTTCTCTTGCTTTTCCGTTGATTTATTGTTTATCTATACATAATCCCAATTTCACAGTATTTTTTCATAATTAACAAGATAGAAAAAGTGAGCATCATGATTAGGGCCAAAGTTGTATTACGTAATTAGTTGAATAAATATGAAGATTGATCTTAGTTGGAAATGATATAATATATTATAGGATGAGGATAGATGTCGCAACCTCGTGGGTTGCGACATTTTACACATCTACCCCCACGATGCAGGGGCAGATTTAATTTTTTTGTTTTTTTTTCATAATTTCAGCGGTAGCTGACGGCACTGTAGCCGTGCAATCCGCGATCTTATATTATATATGTACATGATCCAATATTGATTGTTAAATTTGTACAGCCAAATGTTTCAGTTTATAATTCAAAAACTATAAACTGAAGCTCCAAATATCATCATTGCATTGAAAGGACTAAAAATTTAATTAATTTAGTTGTTATCATGAAATAATATGGACAAAATCAGTTTTTTTTTTATTTGAATTACATGTCAACTGCATAATTCAAAGTTAAAAATTTAAAATATTGTTTAAACGAAAATAATCCACCTAACAAACCCAACGTTTGCTGGTAACAAAATTAGTTTTTAATTTAGCTGTTGGTCAACTTTATGAATTAGCTGACAAACGCCTAGTAATCTATCTGATGCTTTGCATGGTCGTACCATATCTATATACATACATGTTAATTGTTCTTTTAGTTGCTACATATCTCATAAAACATAAGCCAGAACACTCCAATCTGTCTCCGAGCTACTTCGCAACTAATTTAACTCATATATACATTGTCAAGTCTGATGTGCCTTAATTCACTGAGCCCATTTTCTCTCTTTATACAAAGGATCAGGTACTGGCTAGCATTAGCTATCAATAGTGATGATAAGGGTAGGGGTTTCGTCATTCGGCTGGTGAGTTCTTGCAGCAAAAGATGTTTCCAAGTTAGCACTGTACTCATGTTACTATGTACTAGTTTGTAAATTTAATTTCATCTTTCGCTCTCTTCTTTGATTAGTTCACTACTTGCAATAACTCCAAACAACGAAACAGCTGTGTAGACATATATGCAAAGTTTTTTTGTCTACTTTTGTATATGTTGATTGGCCCATGTCTAGGGATGAAAGTATAAGAATCTTTATCACTCATCACATAAGAACAATTGCATATACTTTACTAAATTTAATTACCTTCTGATTCTGAAAGAAACCCATCAAGGAAGATGGAATTATAAACCAAAATCACCATTAAAAAATAAAGATTATTAATAATGTAAGGGTACATTTGCATAAAGAAGAATTTGGACTTTTTTGCAACAAACAGTGTTAGGTCAGTATAGTAGTTGGAAATTGCTGTGACAGTTACAGCAGAGAATGAGCTTAAATTACCAAGATGCGGGTGTGTGCCTGTAATGTAATGTGTAAGAAGATCAAGAGAGAACTACTTAACTAAACAGTAAGGTTGGTTGGGACACAGTGTAGAAGGTGGTACTTCGCCAAGCCGACCGGGGCGCGCCCACCAAAGCAAGTGCTGGGTTTGGTCGAGACTATTTGTTTCCCAAGGAAGGGAAAAAAAACAATCACCATTGCAGAGGAAGAAGAAGTTAAAAACAAAACAAAAGAGGCTGTAGCAACTGTACACAAACATACATACATAGGCTGAGCATTTAAGAGATAATAAAAACCCTCCAAGTCTTCAACCCTAATTACAAATTTTGTCTTTGGTTCTGGGGACTAAAATTTTATTTATATATCTATATATATATATATATATATTTAATTCTAACAATCTTTTCACACACTATTCAATATATAGCTTGTTCTTTCAATTCCCAAGATTATCTTCTCCTCCACTTTCAATCTTCATGTTTCTTCTCTCACTCTCTATGCTTTAGCATATAGCATTTTTTGCCTCTCTATTGTCTTTTTTTTTTTTTTTGGACAGTTTTCCTCTCTATTGTTTAGTCACACCTCACAAGTGATATCTTGTCTCTCCTTTTTAACTCAATTGGGGTTCACTTTACCAACCTTGATCTTGTTCATTTTCATTTGTGCCCTTCTCTGTTACTTGTTTTAATTTGGTTATCTTGTTCAGACTCCACTATATAACCTTTTGTTCTCTCTATATATATATCTTTATTTTTGTTTTTGTTTTGTTATGATCTTTTTCTCTCTTTCTTTCAAATTATAAGCTATTCTCCTCCAAATTCCAATCATGGCTGATCCCTATTCCAATTACTTCAATGGGTGGTATAATCTCAACCACCTACATCACTTATCCACTGCCTCAGCATCTTCTTCAAATCCACCTTTATATTCATCCTATGGCTGCAATTTGTACTCATCAGCTGGTAGCATCTTCAATAGCACCAACTCTTTTGTTCACTATCAATCCTCACCTCCTTCTCCTCCTGTCAAAGAAGCTCTTCAACTCCTAAGTTTAAGCCCAACAAGGCATCACCATGACCAGCTTCAAGAATCATCTTGCAGTGCCATGGAATTGGACAAGATCAACAAGGAGGATCATCATGAGAATGGTGATGATAACGATGATGATGAAGCTGTGACTGTGGCTTTGCACTTAGGGCTTCCTAGTCCTAGCTCTGTTGATTTGATCTCAACTCTATCGTCTTCAACAGAGTTCTCATCAGATAAAGAAGAAGTTACTGTTGCTTCTGGGTATCAAACGACTAGTAGCAGTCTTAACAAGGGTCAGTATTGGATCCCTACACCTGCTCAGATTTTGATTGGTCCAACACAGTTTTCATGTCCACTTTGCTTCAAGACCTTCAACAGATACAATAACATGCAGGTATGTGTTTCCATGAAAGGAATCATATGATATGATATGATTCAAAAACAATAATAATTATAAGAAGAATAGTACTAAAAAGCTTTGCCTTTCCTCTCCTCTCCTATCCCTTTCTGTGTATTCTTCTTTTGATTTTGCAGGAAAAAAAAAGTGAAACACCCCATTCCTACACTTTGATTTTACACTTCTTTTCTGGCTGGATTTCAAGCTTTCACTTTTGATTTCTAAGCTGTACTATTGAGAGAAAAAAAAAATGGAGTGAAAATGGGTCCTTAGGCTGGCTAGGGTTTTCCTTTTACTTTTTTTTCTCTGCTTTAAGACATATCTTTTCTTTTTGACCCTTTAATTTATGTTGGTTCATCTCCTAATCACTCATCTTCCATCCCACCTCTTGCTCTTTCTTTTTTGCATGATTTGTTGGCATTGGGATTTAAAAAAATAAATATATATGTATAAGAATAAATCAAAGAAAACCTCTGGTCCAACTGAGAATAAGATCAGTTGCTCTCTTTTATGTGATTGAACTACTCAGGCACTATGCTTTTTTGTGCCTTGAAGTTTGAGTTCTTGTATATTGGCAACCGTGCACAAAACACAAGTAACTCAGATGATCTTCATCGAAAGCCCTAGAGTAAATTTCCTCAATCTTAGCGGTCAATATTGCTTTCTCCTTCATTAAGCCCTAACTCCTATAAGAGAACAGTTTCTTGCTTTTTCAACAAAAATAAAATAAAATTTATTTTTCGAGTAACCATTTCTTTAAAATTTCCCTAAATTGAACAGAAAATTGCATACCAATTAAGCAGAGCTAAGAACCATACATATATATGTGTGTGTACAATTCTCTGAAGCAAATTAAACCTCTCTTCCTTGATCTACTTACATTTTGATTCTTGAATTTGAAAGTTTTAGGTGGGAGCTCACTGTAAACTTAGATTTGCATGCAGTGTATACGTGCAAAAGCCACCAAAAAATGAAGTCCTTACTAGTTACTAGTACCATTAAGCATGAATGAGAATATAAAAGAATTAAAATTCATTCTCTTGGATAAGCTGGCCTCAAGTATATGCAATTTTTTTTTTTGGATAGGTGCAAAGATGCCCTCTTTTTCTTTGTTTATTGTCAAAAACGTCTAGTTGCTAATTATATAAGCAGATTTGTTTAGAGACTTTATTATATTCTTGATTACTTGTGTTTAATTTTCTTTATATCTAAGCGCTGCTAGCTTGAAAAAATGTAGATGCATATGTGGGGGCATGGATCTCAGTATAGGAAAGGGCCAGAATCATTAAGAGGAACACAGCCAACTGCAATGCTTAGGCTTCCTTGCTACTGCTGTGCACCAGGGTGTAGAAACAACATTGATCATCCAAGATCAAAGCCTCTCAAAGATTTTAGAACCCTTCAAACCCATTACAAAAGAAAGCATGGAATCAAGCCTTTCATGTGCAGAAAATGTGGCAAGGCTTTTGCCGTTAGAGGTGACTGGAGAACCCATGAAAAGAACTGTGGGAAGCTTTGGTATTGTACTTGTGGGTCTGATTTCAAGCATAAAAGGTCTCTTAAAGATCATATCAAGTCATTTGGGAATGGCCATGCAGCTTATGGTATTGACTCCTTTGAAGAAGAAGAAGAAGAACCAGCCTCTGAAATTGAGCAAGATAATGAATCTGCTCAGTGAAAAGCATGGAATTGTCTCGTTTTGAGCTGATAATTGTTTGCACAATCATGGCCTATTAAAGCAAGGACCCATTAAGCATTATGTTACTTTAAAAGCCATGGCTTTTTCTTATTCCCTCTTCTTATTGTTTCTTTCCTTTTATTTTTTCTTTTTCCCTCTATTTTCCACGTTAATTAGAACAAGTTAGTAATTTTGTGAACTCTTGAAAGATGAAATGGTAGACCCACTTTTTTTTTTTGAATTTTGGTTAAATTAGATCAAGTTTCTATAAGTTCATTTTATAATGTATTCGTCCATTTTTCGTTCTTCCATTAAAATATGCTATATGCTATTGTTTTATGTAAAATGCATGTTATATGAGGAATATGCTAAACAATGAAAGAGATAAAGATTAACTATAGTATAGTCAGTGGATTTATTTTGTCATATATTCAGAGACAACATAAACATATAGATCACTAAAAAGGGTGAGTTCATGTGGCTCAGGGTAAATACTTCAGAGCACATACATGCACATCCCTTGTTGATGTCTGAATATGTTAATACACAAAAATAAAATCAAAAAGCAATTATATATAGGGGGCTGCCCCTATTGTACAGTCCAACTATACTCATATCATATGACCTCCAATTATTAAAAAAATAAATAAAATAAAATCAACCAGTATATATGTCCAATTCACGTAGAAGAAAAGCATTGAGCGTGGAACATTACTTGTAGCAAGTTTGTAATGTTCGAGCTGAGCTAGCCCTAGTAGAGGGTACAATAATTAAAAAATCAAGAAATTTTAAAAAATATAAAAGAGGTGGTAGGGGACTCATTGTAGAAGGAAGGGAAAGAGGAAAATTTCTATATATGGGATGATATTAAATGCATGGCCATTTATTGGCCATGTGGGATGTGTTTTCAACCTTTTGTCTTCAATAATTCCTTTTGTAAAGATCAGTCTCTCTATCAATGCCAGTTGAATAACAAAAGGGCACTTAAAAGGGTCTATGGCTATAGCATCCTCGAGTGAAGACAGCAAGTAAAAATATATTACGTATAGGGAAAATGCAGTGAAAGGGGCTTTTCACTGTAAAAAAAAAAAAGTTTTTGTACATGATGCCAATTCGCTCTTTTGGCTTTGCGGGTGGAGAAGGTTTTCAACTGATGGACAGAACATACTATACTATGTTTGTTGTTTACGTTCACAATAAAAATTCAAATCAAATGATTAGCCAGCTATAAAAGAAATCTACAGAAGCTTGAGATGAGTTATCAATGTTAATGCAGTACACAAAATATGAGTGATTATAATAAGGGTAATTCTTTGTGTCGCTAGCGTCACGAGCAAAAGACATTTTTAATTTCAGAAAAAAAAAAAAATGAAATACCTCCCGTATTATGGGATATTTTGGACAAGTGATAGGCGTCGCAACGTCACTTCTAATAAGAGTAATTCTTTATGTTCCTACTTATAATAATTATACTATACTATAAGGCTACAAAAGAACGGATCTTGTTGGCAGCTTTGACAAAAATTTGTATTTGTTGTGACTATGTAGAAAGTTACCCCTTACTGCCGCTGTAGCTAAAAGTGTATATATATATATATTTATATATATTTCTCGTAATGAGAGAGAGCTAGCGGTCAAACTGTTGCTTGATATGTCATTTCATGGTTACTATACAGTCAGAGTATATGGCACTGTTCAAGTTTTCTCAAGTACCTGTCCCATATGAGCCCAAACAACAGAACCTGTGCTCCACTCTACTCCATTCACACTCATTTAATTTCTTTGTTCTTTCTGTTCACTTTATGGGGTGAGAGATGTGAGTATTGCTCTGTATTGGCAGCATAGTTTCTGAGTATCAGTTCAAAAACAAAAGCGTATAATAGTACTGAGTACAGTAATTGAGTCCTTTTTTTTCACTGTTGTATATAGATAGATAGATAGATTTAACAGAATAGTGGAAATAAGTGATGAATGAGATATAACTGTGCGATTCTTTTCTTGTTTTCTTTGCGTATCCATTGATCTGTCACAACAATTTCGTCGTTCCATTTGTTTCTTTAACACTAATTAAAGCCACCCAACTTCAACATGTCAACTAACAATGAACACTTTGATTGATCCATTTATGGAATTATATGTAAACAACAACAAGAACACCCTTTTCCATCTTTCACTTCTATACCTCATGCCACCTTTTTACTCTTCTTTGACGAATATATATATCATTGATATTTCACATTGAAATTCTCTAAGAAAAAAATATTTCTTATCTACATAACTATACTGAAAATAAAACAATTTTCTATATTGTAAATTTATTTATATACGTGATCATGAATGAAATAACTTTATTATTTGTATTTTTCTAATTAAGATCTATTAAATAGTTTAAAATTCAGAAATTAATAGCGCTGAAAATAATTTTAATAGTATTAGATCAAAATTCGTTGATAAAAGTTTTATTCTTCGATTGCCCCATTATCTTAATAACTTATTATAATTCAACTATTGAATGATTGTGGTTGTTTTTAGCCGATAAAACCATATGTCTGTCTTTTCTCTATGATGGAATAAGATGTAGCCATAAATTAAAATTTGTTGCATTTGTATAAGCAGAATCGTGAACATTTATGGTAAGAGCTTTTGCTCTTGGGAGGGAGAGATCTTACATTTAATTTATTTCCCCCACACTATACATATGAGATTCCACTTTAGTGATAGTTCACAAAAATAATTTTTAAAATGTACTAACTTCTAACAACTAATTGCTAATTGTTCCTCTCCCCGTTTTTATAATACTGGATCCCACGTTAAGTCTTGAAATATGAATTTTGTCCAAAAAAAAAAAATAGTGAACATTTAATTTCCTTGGCATTGTTCCCCATAAGATTGAAACTAGCTCCTGAAAAGTGACACATAGTACCTCAATACGCATGTGATTGCCCAATTTTGACTTGTATGAACCCCGCGTGAATAACACCCTATTTGATAGCATCAAAGTTGTAGCTACACTATTCATCTTGATTAAAAATTTTCATTTATTCTTTTTTGTCATGTAGCCTATTGTATTTAGCGCAATTAATCAATTTAATACCTTAACTTACAATTTTGATATTTCAACACTTGAACTTACTAGTTTTTGTCTAAAATATACTAATATAATAATATAATACATATATCATCCCCTGTACTTACCATTTTTTGTTAGTTTGACACATTTACTTGTAGGTTTTGATCAGTTAAACCTTTAAAATGTGACACATATTGATTCACTATTTTCATATCACATGTAATGACAGGTGTTTAAAAATTATATTTTTGGTGAGTTCATGTGTTGAAATTGTAAACTATAAGTAGATGTATCAAATTGACAAAAAAAAATGATAAGTACTAGAAATGTGGATGTATGATGCCTTCTTTTTTTTTAAAAAAAAATTCATGTAGTTTAAAGAAGAGAGATATGTTGAAGACAGACATTTTTTCCTTCTTGAAAGTTGAAATATAGTCCAATGGAATGTACATGGATGCTTAGTATATTTAAGGGGGAAAAGAAAAGAATTACTTGGATATTGAATTTAATTTTATGACAGACAGGAAAACAACCTCGTTTGAGAGAATCCCACAAGGAAAAGAAAAAGGAACAAAGAGCAAATAAAATCTTGCACCATCTTCACCTTTCTAAATTTTATTAAAAAAGTCGTCAAGATTTTGAAAGAAAGAAAAGATAAAAAATGGAAAATTATTTCTTTAAAAAAGGAGAGCACAATTGAATAAACATCTATTATATACATAATTTAGATTATTAATTATTATTGATATAATTTTATCATCGTTCTGATGAATGATAAAGAAAATGATTGTGTTTTATTGTGTAGTGCACAACCTATAAAACAGTAAATGCATTCTTGCCTTTATGAAGGTCCTTTGATGAAGTCGTGTTTGTTTGGATGTTTACAGATATTCCCAATTGAGGTCTAATTTTGTAGGGGAATATGGACAAAAGCTTGAGATTGAAGAAAGAAATCATAATTGATAATGTCTGTTTGAGCATGTGGGTGCGTGTGAGACCATATGGGGGATGAATTTAAAGCTACTGATAGAGGAGGACATGAAATAGTCAAATTACTCTTCATATAGTGCCAGTTAATTAACCTTGAGGATATTTTGTACATAAACATGTTTGATATGTTTTAGGAAGTGAACACCTAGCTAGGTTTTTTACCCTGTTTATTAACAGTATGTGATAACGGCTCATATATTATTATTTTTATTGGAGCTATAGTATGTATATATGTCAAGTCAAGAGTCTAATTAATATATTAAACATGGATGGATGGATTACAAAATAAAGAGAGAATTTTTTTCATTTAAATTAAATAAAAATTAATTTTACAAATTAAAATTCTACATCGTAGTGACTGTTTCTTCATTGGCAGACCAATACTTTTTAGTTTACTGCGGGATAATTTGTACATGCATGTTATTTTTTCTTGAAATAAAAGAGTGTCTTCAATGAAAATAAGTGATTTCCAAATAAGTTGCTCCTCTTCCCAATAAAGCATTGATTATTGAATGAAACTTTGTCTTTCCTTCCTTTCTTCTTTAGTTGATGAAACTAAAGCCCACCTTTTTTTTTGTTCAATCTTTTTGCTTTAAGCGTACGTAGGCCTCTTTCCCCCCTCTAATTACCCATCTTCTCTTCTCTTTTCATTTTTCAGCTTTGACATATCCAATCAAAAGCCTACTTTTTTGGTTTAGATATATGAAGGCAAGATAGGACTGGACACCTTTAATCCCATGAATCTATTGATGAGATCTTTGTTCCCTTATGACTTGTTTGAAAATTTGCATTTCCCATAACCTTTAATGATGATCTAAATCGTAAATATCTAACAAAAGCAAAAGGGAATAGAACAGAAATACACAATACAGTGACAATTCAGTAAAAATTCAAAAAATCCCATGTAGGTTAAATTCTCAAAACTACGTTAGATAACAGTGCAGAATTAATTCTGCAGGCTACTACACTGCATGTCATGCATAGTTACAAAAGGGTAATGCCCAAAACACCAAGCTGCCTCCTGCCTATGATCCTTTCTCCTGTCCTTGCTTCCTTTTTTAAATGTCTTTTCAATTAACGTTTTCATTTGTCTACATAACATTGCAGGGAAAAGATAAGGTGGTGAATCCCGAGATTGCTGGTGTACGTAGAAAAAATGGAGTTGCACGTCAAGAAACAGTCCTCACCCTTATTATTTTTAATTATTATTATAACACTCAGGCTTATTTTAATATTTGTTTCATCATAGATTCCTCTCTTGCTTAGGCCTGATGCAATGGCTCTTTCAATTTTAATGGAAGGAAAAGCTAACTGCCCCTGTAGCTTGAAATGTAAACTATTTCAATCCATAAACAAACATATTGAAAAGGTAAATGGCAATAAGTGAATTGATGAGATCCAAAACATTTTTTCCCCTTCTCGTCACCTCCTCACCAGCTACCCTCCTTGCATTTTCCCTTTGGAGGAAATTAAGTGAATTGGTGAGGTTGATATTAACGATAAAAACAACAATATTTTTAGGACACCCCTGCCTAATTGACCTTTCGACAATATCATACTACAAGATTTCGTAGCTGCATAACAAAGGCAGGCGCTTTGTTGACTAACTGTGGCTTTGGAATGTACAACAACTGCAGTTGATCCGTCGCTACAAACTCATGTCCTTTGGTAAGCTGACTTCAAGAAAATATAGGCTGCAGGACCAGCACAAATACATACATGAGATTTAGTACCAGAGGCAAGGAACAAAGAACAAGACGAACGATAAATAAAACAGACTTGATTTCTATAAATTTCCTGATGCATGCACCACAGCTTCCAAGTGGTGCATGGTACATGATTTGATCATAGAATCTCATTCTAAATTGGTTTTCAAAGTGATTTTATGGATCTATGAGAAAATTTTTACAACTGTTAACCATTTTTATTTTTCTGAAAGCCTTTGGTGGAAACAGATAAACAACATAAAAAACAAGCATGATCCAAATGGTTGTCCATTCCTCTTTTCCTCGTGGGTCAGGAAAATAGAGAAGTTGCTAGTTTTTTTATAATGAGCACAGGCAAGGAACTGCACTAGCTTCATTCAAACAAAACAAAAGCTTTATATTTGGATCTTGAAACAGCAGCAAAGTTTTAAAAAAATCTAGTACCTTGCTGACATGAATGCCATGCCGAGGAATACAGCCTTAACGGCCTGTTTCTGCCCCGCATAATCAAAAGCCAATGGCAGCATTTCATGCAAGGTCAGGAAAGCCATCACACCACCAACTGCAAAAGTAAAAACATACACAGAAATGTTCAAAATAGATTAATTTTCTCTAAATCTATTGAGATGTGAGGAATGAATAGTGCTGCAAACCTGATCCTAGCAGACCCTCGAGGATTTCAGGACTTAAGCTGCTTGGAAATAGATATGCTGCAAATGAGGGGAAATACATTCTCAATGCAAAGACTACAAACACATTCCACATTTTGACACTCAATGCAATAAAAAGTAGTTTGACATACCTACAAGCACAACACCAAGTGGTTCAGCAAAACCAGAAAGAGTTGCTAATTTAAAAGCCTGCCACTTGCTGAGACATGCACATAAACCAACTTATTAATTATTATCAACTTGATATAACAAATGCTGATCTATTGAAATCAATGCACAAAAATGTGGCTAAGATTTAGAAGTAATTAATATGGTAAGTGCTACTATAGAAGCATGATACAGGCTAATAACAGATCTCATCGATATTGCTGAAACCAAATACTGAAGTATATGCAGGCCATATTTCACCAGCAAATTGAAATCATTTAAAAGGCTGCCTTTCTTTGTGACTGTTGTTGCTGAAAGGAGTCCCAGTAATAACTTTGACACTAACATGGCCATCAAAACTGCTGGCACAACAGAGTCAATTGTATCAAATTTAGCAACTGGCCACGAATGTTATTTCTTCCAAGATAAGGATTTATGTGTCAACCACCATTACTACCAGCACAACATCAATAAAATTGAAACCTACACCAATCCACCACCATATAAACTGAAGTTAACAAAGCAATTACCTTGATCTCCACCACTTCATTCATATTTCCAATAAAGTACTAGTAATAGAGTATTATAACATGATATATGAATTCGATAAACAATTTACAACAGTCCCACCACAAGTTTATACCTTTCTGTTGCAAAATAAAAAGGCAATGCAACAGCAACACCCTGCAACAATGAATACAAACATGTTGGCGACGGTATGGCTTCAGTCAGTGGCGGGATGGCTTCAGACGGCGGTGGCAGAAGGAGCTTCATTAAATATGCTGAATATATATATATATATGAGAAAAAAAAAGAGGAAAAATGAAAGAAATGTAGGAAGAATAAGGAGAGGTGTGAGAAATGGAGAGTAAAAGAAGAAGAAGATCGAGAAAAAGAGGAGGAGCAGTAGGAAAGCGGTAAGAAAAATAAGAAATGGGGCCGGAGAAAATTGAAGATGGAGGG
>CATIWO010223386.1:0-19823 GCA_949673435.1 Macaranga tanarius | reverse complement strand
TGATTGAGGCAATTAGAGTTTGGCTAAATCGTGACTCTAGCCGATATCGGGATCTTGTAGTGAAAGGACATTTAGTGCACGGTAATTATGTTCTGTGGTTCTTGTGGATCTACATAAAGCATTCAATTCTAATTGGGTAGTCGTGATATCTATGTTAGGGGTCACTCACGACTTATGGGAACTAAATGTGATTAATTGGGATTTTCATATTCAGTATGGAAAGGTGTTTCCATGATATTAAGTGTTAATATTATTTCCGATTGCTATTTAGACTTGAACCTAGTAAGTCACACATATAAAGGTTGTACTTGGAAGACTTATATTAATTTAATTATTAATTAAAGAGTTTAATTAATTAATTAAACTGGATTTGTGCTCATG
Source organism: Macaranga tanarius (assembly GCA_949673435.1). Lineage (NCBI taxonomy): Eukaryota > Viridiplantae > Streptophyta > Magnoliopsida > Malpighiales > Euphorbiaceae > Macaranga > Macaranga tanarius. The sequence goes on along the minus strand of CATIWO010223386.1, from coordinate 19,442 downwards.
CGGGGATCTAGTATATCCCGAAATCTAAATTCAAAGATTGGGGCTTTATTGCAATTAAATAAATATTAATTTGGACTTGATTTAATATATGATATTAAGTTCAATGACTAAGTTAATATTTGCCTCCAAGTTTATTTACATATGGGCCATGGGATGGACTATTTATATTAATAGAGATGGACTTAAAATGGGCTTTATTTAAAGAGTTTAAATTAGCCCATTAGTTATCTTATTTGGTATGGAGTGGGCCTTATCTAAGTGTTAGGGAAGCCCATATGCCCATAACCTTAGCCCATGTAGCACCCTTAAGGTACCACATACACATATACTAATAATAAAACAACATATGAATAAGAAGAACATTTATTAATTATAAGTTATATATATCAAAGTATAAATTTGTATAATATTTAAAAACTTTACACATGTATATGAAAACAACACAATCCTATTACAAAACCCCCAAATACCAAAATGGTGAATGCTCGTGAGGATGAAGAGATCGACACCAAGCTTGTTGTTGACCCACGTGAGCTCACAACTAAACCACACTCGAAGCTTTCTACCAAAGCAAACACCTCAAGCTATGCTATCTAACAATCTAAGCCGGAAAAACACATTTGCAAAGGAATGATCTTGTAACTCAATAAGCAATTGATAATATAATCATACATATAATTCTCCTCAAGAACTAATTAAGGAAAATATATATAATATATTGCAACACATTAAACTACAAGAATTCAGCCTAAAAGATGCGCACGGCCATGCTTGATTCAGCACATTTTCCTCCTGGACCCGCATGGCTATGCCAAAATGGCACACGGCTGTGCCTGAATTGATCATTTTCCTCCCAACTTGTACACAGCTGTCTATGATATCCTGAATTTAATACCATACTTATGCATGGCTGTGTTTAAACACCACATGACCGTGTTTAATAACCTGAATAACATTCAAAACATCACAAAGAGATATTCAAACACCAAAACTCAATTGTTGGTGTCCCAAATACATCAAATCACATCTTAAATTGAATCCATATTCAATATACATATATATAAACATGATGTGACAATGCATGTTATGCTAGTATTCAGCCGGAGTTCTCAACACACGTCACATGTTTCACACAAAGCTCACTTTTTCTTTTTCATATTTTTCATATACAAGTAGCCATTCTTGAGACTCTCTGCCCAATTCAGTCTCAGATCTCACATGTATATATATATCTTATACGAATGGCCACATCTGAGACTTTCTGCCCAACTCAATTTTAGTTTTATATTCAGTGGAGGCTCTCTGCCCAGCTCAGTCTCCATTACCACATGAATTCCTCACATCAATCATTATGCATATGAATTCATCATTCTCAACAACAATACATATATAACCATACCACCTCAAATGACTTACATTATTCACAATTCAATATCCATTTCTTTTCTCATCATTCCCAACAACATAGTAAATCATAATTCATACCACATCAAGTGGATTACGCAAGTAAACATGTGTGCATCATTCATAAATCACCACCACACATTCTCACAAACAATATATACATATATTCATCACTCTTGTGCCACAAGAATTGTCATACACAAACCAATATAGTCAAATAACTATAGTTACAAGACAATCACTATATATATGCATCATATTAACAACTATTTACCAACAAGCTTTAACTCCTTCTCAAATAAAAGCTCCCCCTATTAAGTAGGGTCCCCGCTTTCTCTTCCAACTCCTACATATAATTATATATCAAATTTAACAATCAAGCATAGCAAATTCACCCTAAAATCACTAAGTGCAATTAAATGCTCCAAATTCAACATGCCCTAAAGATGCACATACAAATCCAATAACCCCCAAATTGTTACTAAAACTAGGGTTATGTGTCTACTTCCAATTCCAATTAGAATCACTCAATTCGGACAAGTATGGCATTAATTATGGATTTTAGAATCCCTTTCAGCAAAATAGAGTCACAAGGGTGAGCAATAAAATGTCTGATTCCTTTAGACAAGTTTAACAGCAAAATCAGCCCAAGTTTAAAACACAAAAGTTATAGAGAACTTTCTGAAGTTTCTAAGGAGTCCAACCATACTCAAATCATATCTCGCTAGCTCAAGTTAGAGAATTAACAAGAGGACTGAAAAATAGAGGAACAGGATCTGAATTTAACCAACAATCAAACTCAATTCAAATCAATCACTAACACAAGGAAAACTTACCAATTGATGCTTTAATGAATATAAGACCTTCTATTGCTTCCTAAGGCAATTGAGTGCTAGCTTGATCCCAATTAAAAACTCTCCAAAACTCAATTAAAATCTCACTCTATTCTTCCTCACAATTCTCTACACTCACACACTACACTTACACACACATATACACACAAGCAACCCACCAATCACAAGCCTCGAAATGCCATCCCCTAAAGTCTTATACCATTAATGCATAATTATCAACTAAAATAATAATAATAATAATAATAATAATAATAAATCTTTAATTAAATATAACCAAATATCTCCACAATATCTACTTAGCCCCTTAATAAAATGGGCATATTGCACTATAGCCCATAACTTTCTATTGTGACAGTTCACTCTAAACTTTCTTTTCAATTTGGTCCCTCTCTACACTTATACCCATTCCCAAAACTTAAATGTAGCCCACTATCTATAATACTTAATATGCAATACATACATCATACATACGTATGTTAGAGGGGCGGGTGTTACATTTCTCCCACCTTTAAAGAAAATTATGTCCCCGAAATTAACTACTCACCAACTTTTGGGAACAAAAATGGATATTTCTGCTTCATCTGCTTTTCCACTTCTTATGTGGCTTTTTTCAGAGAATTTTGGCTCCACTTCACCTTCACTATCAGAATCTCTTTGTTTCTTAGCTGTTTCACTTTTCGATCGAGGATCTCTATTGGTTCCTCTACATACATCAATTTCTCAGAGATTTCAATTTCGGGCTCTTGTATGATATGACTCAGATCTAATTGGTATCACCCTAACATTGACACATGGAACACGTCATGAATGGAAGATAATTCTCTTGGAGGAGCCAATCGGTAAGCTAGTGGTCCATTCCTCTCAATGATTTCATAAGGTCCAACATATCTTGGACTCAACTTCCCGTGTTTGCCAAATCTCAAAATTCCCTTCCATGGCGACACCTTCAAGAAAACCTTCTCTCTAACATTATACTCCATTTCCTGATGACGTCTATCCGTATAACTTTTCTAACGATCTTGGGGCACTTTCAAGCATTTTTTGACCATTTGAACTTTTTCCACAGTTTCTTGTATCAAGTCCAGCCCTTCGATTTGTCTCAAGCCTTCAACATCCCAACAAATTGGACTCCTACATTTTCTTCCATAAAGAGCTTCATATAGTGCTATTCCAATGCTAGAGTGGAAACTGTTGTTGTAGGTGAATTCTAGCAATGGCAAATGATCATCCCAATTGCCTTTGAATTCCATAATACAAGCTCTCATCATATCTTCTAATGTCTAAATCATCCTCTCTGATTGCCCATCCATTTATGGATGAAAAGCAGTACTAAAGTGTAATTTAGTACTCAATGCTCCTTATAAACTTCCCCAAAAATGCAATATAAATTATGGATCTCTATCATATACAATTAACACAAGAACCCCATGTAATCTTACAATCTCAGAAACATATAAAGATGCCAACTTATCTAAAGAATCCGTCTGTTATATTAGCAAAAAGTGTGCAGATTCGGTGAGTCTATCAACTATTACCCAAACCGCGTCATGTTTCCGAAAAGCTCATGGCAACCTAATCACAAAATCCATCGTTATCCTCTCCTATTTCCGTTCTGGTATCTTCAATGATTGTAATTTCCTCGCCAGTGCTTGATGTTCAGCTTTTACTTATTGACATGTCAAACACTTTGCCATGTATTCCGCCACATCTTTCTTCATTGTTGGCCACAAATAGAAAGGCTTCAAATCTCGATACATCTTAGTACTTTCGGGGTGCATCGTATAAGGAGCAGTATGTGCTTCATTCATAATTTGTCTTCTAAATTCTTCGACATCTAGAACACACACTCGACTCCCAATCACTAATATGCCATCTTCTCTAATTGCAAACTGAATATTTTCTCCCGGTTCCACTTTTTCTTTCATCCTCTTCAAGTATACGTCTTCCATTTAAGCACTTCCAATTTAATCCACTAATGACAATCTGACTTGCAGTGTAACTATTAAGTGATTTTCTCCAACATCAAGATTAATATTCATTGCTCTCAATGCCACAAGATTCTCCCTTTCATAGCAAATTGTTCTAGCTGCAATTTCTACTGTTTTGCGACTTAGGGCATCAACTACCACATTTGCTTTTCCTGGATGGTATTCTATAGTACAATCATAGTCTTTCAATAACTCCATCCATCTTAATTGCCTCAAATTCAAATCTTTATGAGTGGAGATGTATTTTAAACTGTTGTGATCCATGAACATGGAAAAGGTCTCTCCATATAGATAGTGTCTCCAAATCTTCAACGCATGCACAATAGCAGCTAACTCCAAGTCATAGGTAGGATAGTTGACTTCATGAGTTTGCAGTTGCCTTGAAGTATAGGCAATCACCTTCCTATTTTGCATTAGAACACACCCCAGTCCTTGTCCCAAAGCATCTGTATATACAATAAATCCTCCTTCTCCAGTTGGCAATGCTAGTACTGGAGTAGTAGTAAGAGCTTCCTTTAATTTTTCAAAACTCCATTGACATGTCTCGATCCACTGGAATTGCACATTTTTCTTTAATAGAATTGTTAAAGGCCTTGCAACAATAGAAAAGTCTTGCATAAATCTTCGATAATATCCAGTCAATCCTAAAAAACTCTGAATGTCAGTCACATTCTTAGGTGCTTCCTACTCCATAATGGCTTTAATCTTCGATGGATCGGGTTTCATGCCTTCCTTCGAAAGAATATGCCCAAGAAATGCAATTTCTTTCATCCAAAACTCACATTTGTTGAATTTGGCATACAACTGTTGTTCTCGCAATATCTGTAAAGTTGTGCAGAGATGTTGTTCATGCACTTTTTTACTTGAAGAATAAATGAGAATGTCATCAATGAAGACAATCATAAACTGATCTAAATACTGCTCAAAAGTCTTGTTCATTAATGACATGAATGCAGCAGGTGCATTTGTCAATCCGAATGGCATAACTAAAAACTTATAATTCCCGTATCTAGTTATGAATGCTGTCTTCGGAATAGAAGATTCGGCCACCCGAAGTTGCCAATATCCCAATCTTAGATTAATTTTTGAAAACACTATAGCATCCTTATATTGATCAAGTAAGTCATCAATTCTCGGCAATGGATATTTGTTCTTTACTGTGATTCTGTTCAACTATCGGTAGTCAATACACAAACATAGGCTACCATCCTTCTTCTTGACAAACAAAACTAGAGCTCCCCAATATGATATGCTTGGTCTTATAAATCCTCTAACAATTCCTCTAACTGCTTCTTTAACTCTTTCAACTCCGTAGGTGTCATTTTATACGGAGCAATTGATATCGGCGCCACTCCCAGAATAGTTTCTATCTAAAAGTCGGCCTCTCAATATAGAGGTAATCCTAGCAATTCATCTAGAAACACATTGGGGTAATCTCTAACTACCAATGCATCCCTCACTCCCAAACTAACTTTGGTTGTATCTACAATGTTGGCCATGTACGCCTCACACCCGTCTTTAATCAATTAAAATGTCATCACAGCTAAAATCAAACAGGCAAGCACAACTTTTCTCTCACCAACCAATACTATCTTCTTTTGCCCCATAAGATCTATAACTACCTCATTAGTGTAATAATTTACTATAGCACTGTTTTTTGCTAGCAAATCCATACCTAGAATGACATCAAACTCATCTAATTTAATAACCACTAAGTTTTCATATAAGGTTTCACCATCTACTAGTATAGGACATGCTCTTATAATCGAATTCACTATTACAATACCCCCAGTAGGCATAGAAACACATAAGCTATGTTCTAGAGGTTCTATGATACCATGCACTCTTGATACAAACTCATGCAATAAAAAGGAATAAGTAAATCCTGGGTCTATCAAAATAAAAGCTTCATGGTCAAAGATAGTAAAAATACCAGTGACTGTGTCTGGAGCAGCAGGAGCTTCTTGCCGTGTGATGGCATAAATCCTTGCTTGTCCTTGAAATGGACCAGCAAATCCTGCTTGACTCGAAGTGCCAGCTCCACTTCCTCCACCACCTTAACCTCTTCCTCGACTACTCAAAGGTGCATTCTCTCCAGCACTACTTTGAACGGTCATCTGAGATCCCTCTGCACTTCTTGTTGTAGGAAAATCCCTGATAAAGTGGCCAGGTTAACTGCAATTATAGCACGCACCTGGTCTAAAATTCCAGTATTCACCCGAGTGGTATCTTTCACATCTATTACACATTGGAGTTGAAGTGCCGCTCAGTGATCTACTTTGCCATTTTCAGCCATCAAATCTCCTAAATGCTTGGGCAAATGATCCTCCTTTAGACTGGTTAGATTGACTCATGCCTCTTCCTCTAAAGCTGCCCCGTTGAAAACTGGAGCCTCTAAAGGATGAACTTCTACTAGTTCGAGTTAGAGCGGTGAATGTGCCAGTGGTTCTCTTCTTTTTGGCCTCCACCTCATTCCTCTAAATGATCATCTCCTCAGTTCTCAAGGAAGTCTCAAATACCTCTCTATAGGTTAGAGGCTTAATTGCCATCTTCTCACGAATCTCAAGGTTCAAACCTCTCTCAAACATGTTTCGCTTTAATTCATCGGTGGCTACTTCCTCCGGAGCATACTTTGAAAGTCTCACAAACTGGACTTTATAGTCGGCCACAGATGGATCACCTTGTTTTAATTCAAGGAACTTAATCTTCTTCCTATCCTGGTACACTATCGGTGTGTATTTCTCAGTAAACTCCTTTAAGAAATCCTCCCGAGTTAGGGTCATCGACACATTCTTACTTTCCGGCACCGTCTCCCACCAATCTAGAGCATCTTGCTCAAAAAGGGTTATAGCGTAGCTCACCTTCTTCTCGGTGGTGCATTCGAACCTATCGAGAATTCTCTCAATGCCTCTTAACCATTCCGCAGCCACCGCGAGATCAGTGGTACCCGCAAAGGCTTTCGTACCTTGCTTCCTTATTTTCTCATAAATTTCATCCACTATATTGTCTAATGGTCTTTGACCCATAGTCCTCATCATCTGAACAAACTTCTATATAAAAGGATATACAACTGGTCGAGGATGGGGTTGAGATTGTTCAGGTCGATGGACTGACTCTAATAACTCTTCGGGGTCAACGCGTAGTGCTTAGTGCTTATCCATCTTAATATATGCAACGTACATCACTACATGTTTTCTAAAACTTATGTATGATATGTTATGAATGCATAATATTTTATGTCCCGAGGGAATCTAATTCCTGCTCTGATACCACTTAATGTAGCATCCTTAAGGTACCATATACACATATACCAATAATAGAACACATGAATAAGAAGAATATTTACTAATTATAAGTTATATATATCAAAGTATAAATTTGTACAATATTTAAAAACTTTACACATGTATATGAAAAACAACACAGTCCTATTACAAAACCCCCAAATGCCAAAATAGTCAATGCTCATAGGGATGAAGAGATTGACACCAAGCCTCATGTTGACCCACCTGAGCTCGCAACTAAACCACACTCCAAGCTTTCTACTAAAGCAAACACCTCAAGCTATGCCATCTAACAATTTGAGCCTAAAAACACAATTGCAAAGGAATGAGCTTGAGACTCACTAAGCAATTGATAATATAACCATACATATAATTCTCCTCAAGAACTAATTAAGAAAAATATATATAATACATTGCAACATATCAAACTATAAGAATTCAGCCTAAAAGTTGCGCATGGCCATGCTTGTTTCGGCACATTTTCCTCCTGGACCCGCACAGCCATGCCAAAATGGCATACGGTCATGCCTGAATTGATCATTTTCTTCCCAATTTATACACAGTTATATCTGATATCCTTACTTTAATACCATACTTATGCACGGTTGTTTTAAACACCACATAACCGTGTTTAATAACCTGAATAACATTCAAAACATCATAAAGAGATATTTAAACACCAAAACTCAATTATTGGTGTCCTAAATACATCAAATCACATCTCACATTGAATCCATATTCAATATACATATATATAAACATGATGCGATAATGCATGTTATGCAAGTTAGTATCCAGCCGGAGTTCTCAGCATACGTCATATGTTTCACACAAAGCTCAGTTTTTCTTTTTCATATTTTTCATATACAAGTGGCCATTCCTGAGACTCTCTGCCCAGCTCAATCTCATATCTCACACGTATATATATATCTCACACGAATGGCCATATCTGAGACTCTCTGCCTAGCTCAGTCTCAGTTTCATATTCAGTGGAGGCTCTCTGCCCAGCTCAGTCTCCACTATCACATGAATTCCTCACATCAATCATTATGCATATGCATTCATCATTCTCAATAATAATACATGTATAACCATACCACCTCAAGTGGCTTACATTATTTACAATTCAATATCCATTTATTTTCTCATCATTCCCAACAATATAGTGAATTACAATTCACACCACATCAAGTGGATTATACAAGTAAACATATGTGCATCATTCATAAATCACCACCATACATTCTCTCAAACAATATATAAATATATTCATCACTTTTGTGCCACAAAAATTGTCATACACAAACCAATATAGTCAAATAACTATAGTTACATGAGAATCACTATATATATGCATCATATTAACAACTACTTACCAACAAGCTTCAACTCCTTCTTAAATAAAAGCTTCCCCTATTAAATAGGATCCCCGATTTCTCTTCCAACTCCTACACACAATTATATATCAAATTCAATAATCAAACATAGTAAATTCACGCTAAACTCACTAAGTGCAATTAAATGCTCCAAATTCAACATGCCCTAAAGATGCACATACAAATCCAATAACCCCCAAATTGTTATAAAAACTAGGGTTATGTGTCTACTTCCAATTCCAATTAGAATCACTCAATTCAGAAAAGTATGGAATTAATTATGGATTTTAGAATCCATTTAGGCAAAATAGAGTCACAAGGGTGAGCAATACAATGTCCGGTTCTCTTAGACACGATTAATAGCAAAATTAGTCCAAGCTCAAAACAAAAATATTATATAGGACTCTCTGAAGTTTCCAAGGAGTATAACCATGCTTAAATCAGAGCTCTGTAGCTCAAGTTAAAGCAATAATAAGGGGACTAAAAAATAGAAGAACAAGATCTAAATTTAACCAACAATCAAACTCAATTCAAATCAATCACTAACACAAGGAAAACTTACCAAATGATGCTTTAATGAATATAAGACCTTCTATTGCTTCCTAAGGCAATTGATTGCTAGTTTGATCCCAATAAAAACTCTCCAAAACTCAATCAAAAACTCACTCTCTTCTTCCTCACAATTCTCTACACTCACACACTACACTTACCCACACATATACACACAAGCAATCCACTAATCACAAGCCTCCAAATGCCATCCCCTAAAGTCTTCTACCATTAATGCATAATTATCAACCAAAATAATAATAATAATAATAATAAATCTCTAATTAAATATAACCAAATATCTCCACAATATCTACTTAGCCCCTTAATGAAATGGGCATATTGTACTATAGCCCACAACTTTCTATTGTGACAATTCACTCCAAATTTTCTTTTCAATTTGGTCCCTCTCTACACTTATACCCATTCCCAAAACTTAAATATAGTTCACTATCTATAATGCTTAATATCCAATACATACATCATAAATACATATGTTAGAGGAGCGGGTGTTACAACCCAACTCATTAAGGGTTAATGAGATCAAAGGTTAAGGTTATCCATTTAACCAAACACACCCACTAACTCAAAAGTAAAGCCATACATATAGATTGAGTATGAGACACTCAATCTATCAAGTGCATGTAGCTTGAGTGTGAGACACTCAAGCTATGATAATGCATGTGGCTTGAGTGTGAGACACTCAAGTTATTATCAAATTGGTTTTTGTTTAAGTTAGTGGAGAGTGTAGAGACAACACACTCCTAATGCACATTTGAGAGAGATTTGAATATTCTTACAATAGAGAGAAAAGGTTGATATCATCTTCTACCTTCTTCTTCCTTAAGTGTAGAGAATTAAAAATAACACAAGTGTTTTGTACTCTCAAGTGAAATCCATTATTGTACAAGTGTTGTACAAGTTTACATCCATCACTTACATCCATTGTAGGTTGCATCCTAGTTCCTACACATTCAATCTTGAAGGAGTTCTAACAAGCTCTTGGGTCAAAGAAGAGAGGCTTATGGGTAGTGCTCTATCAACCTTGAAGATCTTCCTTGTGCAACTTGTGTGTTTCAAGCTAGAGCCTTCACATTTAGGGAGCTTAGAGCTTGTAGATCAACATGAACCAAAGCTTGTTAAGCGTGCTACTAACTAATGAGTTTTGTAAATATTACCAAACTCTTAGTTGATAGGGCTTGTTCTTTGATGACATGACTTGGTTGTTGGTTGATAAAATATTATCCTTGATGCATGTTTAGCTATGTATTTGCCATGTGATATAATCTGTGGGCATAGATGTGGTTTATGTGTGATGCAAGAGTTGTATGCGATCAAAAAATTTTAAAATTTCGCATGTTTTGGTTATTGCATGAACTACATCCTTCATCAACAAGGATTATTGTCTTTTGGTTTAGTTAATCACGTTGTATTTGCCCCCTTCCCTTGTATTTAAATCACTCAATGGAGCTTGAGCTTAGGTAAATCACTAGGCTTTTTACTCCTTCCTTCTTTGCCTTTGTCAATTTTAAGCTTGGAAGTGCTTTTGTCTTTACCTTTCCAATTTTGCTTCCAAGAGGATGTTATTGTAGTCGAGCTAGGCTTAGAAGTTCTCTTTATCAATTATTTCTCTACTTTAAGTGTTATATCATACATGTCTTCGAACTCCACATATGGATGTAACTCAACAACATACTTAATATCTCTATTTAGGCCATTCAAGAAATGTGCCATAGTTTGTTCATGGTCTTCATCAATGTTAGCATGAATCTATATTATCTTCATATATTAGTAGTACTCTTTAACATTCCTTGAACCTTGTTTAAGCCCTTCAAGAAGATTATGCAAATCTCTATAGTAATGAATTGGCACAAACTTCTTACGTATGATAGTCTTCATCTCTTGCCATGTAGAGATAGGCACTTCTTCATAACACCTTCTTGAAACCACTAGTTGGTCCCACTAAATCAATGCATAGTCCATGAACTTAATGGCAACAAGCTTTACCTTCTTTTCCTCATAGTAATTATGACACTCGAACACAAAGTCTACCTTCTTCTCCTATGTTAGGTATGCTTTGGGATCACTCTTGCCATAGAAAGTAGGTATCTTCATCTTTATACTCCCAAGGTTGTTATCTTGCTTCCTATGCCCTTGGATGTTCTTATCAATGGACTTTCATCTTTATTATGCCATCTTTCTATACATAATTGCCTAGATGGGGTTTAATTTGTGTTGTTAATGTTGTTAGTGGCGGTTTTAGTTTGACTCTGCTCTATCTTCCTTATTCACTCTTGAATATCTTAATGGCTAGTCAATAGTTAGTTCATTTTATCTTGCATTGCCTTCATAGAGAGCTTCAATTTGGGATCCTTTCCAACCTCCCTTTGAATCTGCTATGTTAGAAATAAAAAAGGAAGAAACCTCATAAATAACACTCCCTCATGTGTTTACACTTCAACGCTAGTGTTTCACTCAATTAGGATTTTTACTCTCAAAATTCTCTTTTATAGTTCTTATAGAGCTTAAGTTACTAATTATCAAATTAGACTTAATACAACATAAACAAAGAAAATTTAAACTGAAACTTGACTATAGGAACTGAAGAACAATACACCAAATAAATATAATATCCAAATAAAATACGAACAAGAAATTTGGAATAAGTGTTTACATTTCCCCAAATGCAACTAAGAAGAAGAAATTGGAATTGAAAATTGGCAAAGAATTGAATTTAAAATCAAAATTGCAAACTAGAATGCTTGTAGACCAAAATTAAATTCAATTTTTTTAGCACAATGCATAACTTTTATTTATTTTTTTCGACTCTCTTTTTTTTTCTTTTTTTTATAATACTAACTTAAGGCCAAATTTAGAACAAAAACTAAAACTAATGAATTGATAGATTAAATGAAGAACAAGTAGGATTATGAATGATAAGAAAATAGAATTTGACTCAACAAAGAATAAAAGAAAATGAATTGAAAGAAAACAAATGAAAAACACAAACACAATAAAAATTAAGGATACATATATGATTAATGAGCCAAAGCTCTGATACCAAATAATTTGAACGTGGTTAACTTGTACCAAACCCTTATTCGATCTTGATAATTTTGCCAATGATCAATAATAAATTAAGTAAAGAAACTCTAATTTCCAATAAGAACTTTAGATAACCCATATCTAAAAGCTTTAGTTACAAAGAATTAAAGGTCGTTTAATATGAATCTAAGATTAACTAAGTCAATTTTAAGTTTAGATTAAACTAGATTTGAATGTACTAAGCCTTCACTTGATAAATTCACTAAGTTCTTTTAATAACAAAAGAAAGAATGAAATTTCACAGAGAAAATTTAAATTATATTAATAAATCTCCAAATCTCTGTAATACATGAATTTTAGATGCCTTTATATAGGCATTTTAAAACTTGTATCTAAAAAACCCTAATACTATTAGGCTAAAGAAAAAAAATAGGAATAAAACAACAAAAGAAAAAATAATAATAAAACTTAAATAAGTTAACCAAGACTAAGTCAAACTTTTTCTAAAAATCCTAGCTAATATTCTAAATAAAATAAATAACTAAAACAAATCTTGTAACAACTCAAAAAACCTATATAAAACCTAAATATAATTAGCCCTGGACACACAATTGTATTTGCATCAAAACACTACCAGTCGAATTCAATCAGAATCAGACACAGCTGTGTAGCTGTGCGGGTTAGGTCACATAGTTGTGTCTAATCTAATCTGACCAAGTCACTTTTAAGCACAGCTATATCTAACCTAATTTGACCCAATCACTTTTAAGCACAACTGTGTGGATTAGGTCATGCATCTATGTCAGCTTCCATCAAATTTAGTTAGTCCCAATTATTCTCAGGAACATCTATGTGTAATGAAGCATATAGCTATATCTACTTTCAAATCTCCAAAATTGACTCAGGTGCCTTTCAGGCACAGCTATGTAAAGAATGTGCATAGTTGTTTGCAACTTCTCTATCATCCTTATACACTTATAGTGCTTGAATCACATTAACATAGGTTGAATCCTTCACAACTCAATTTTCCATTAAAGCATTTATCTCTTCTTTTATGAAAACCCCTAAAGCATATTTAAACATCTTCATTTGACTCTCAGTCATTAGACCTCCATACTTAAGTAGATCTCTAGGTTGGCGCTTGTTTGGTTTGCATCACATCCCTTATTCTGCTTCCTTTTTCTACTTCCTTTAGTTAACTTTTATTATTTTGACATTGTTATTATAGATTGGTAAATCTACTATTAAGTCCTTATACTCATATGCTTTGAACATGTAGACTCAATTTTTATTGTGTTATCTTCAAGTTTTAAGTATATAAACTTTTAATAGATCTATATTTATGATGTTAAATGCAAATAAAAATGCATGTAAGCATGAAGGTGCTAATGAATTTTTATGGTTGTTGCATTTGTAACATTTAGTTGAGGTGCATCTTTAGGAGGATCTACAAAAGGCATATCAAGAGCATGAGAGGAGCTATTAAGATCATGTCTAGATTTTCCATGAATACATTCACCAACTGTAGCTCGAGTTAGAGTAGATATATGCTAGAGGTGGTAAACAAGGTATAGGTGGTGAGGACAGCAATGAGAGAGCATTCAATGGTACCAATGATAGTACCCACGGCTAATGGCTAAGGCTAGTAGGCTAGGATAGATCTATTTTAGGTGGTGTAGGTTCATGTTCTTGTATATAAATTCCTATAATTGCTATCATGTTGTTTGCTTTTATATTTGTATAGATTTTGAATATGTATGATAGTTCATTTTCTCTTTTTGTGCCTTCATTATTATTTGCTTTGTATGGTTGCTTTATTTTGCATTGTACATATTCTATCATCACATTAAATAGTATCTCGTCCGGCCAATTTTGAGGTGAGAAAGGGTAAAATGGTTAATAAAAGAAATGAACCACTTACATCTTGATGTGATCTATGGGTATGGGTTGATTACCTATGTACGTGGGTTGATCATCCATGTGTATGGGTACTGGTTTATAAAAGTCTATTTTGGGTTCTTTTGAGATTTTTGGGTTTTGGTGTTTCCTTAAGGCATTTTATGGTGTTGATGAGGTTTTTTAGCATTTTTAACTAGGTTTTGAAGCTTTTTAACATTTATTATGGATTTTGTTCTATTCTAGACATGTAGGGGTTGAGTTTGGGTTCGGCTAAGTTTTGAAGAGATAATTACTTGGCATGCCAGATATTGATTCCTTTCATTTTTTTTCAAGTACCATGATAAAGGCTAGCTTACATGATTTGAGGAGCTTATTGTGCTGCATTATAAATGTGCAGTGGAGGGGCTTAGAGGCCTTCAAAATATAGTGCTTTAGGACACTTTAGCATAGCCGGCTAGATTACTCTTTTATGCAGGCTGTCGCCATTTTTGGGACCCATAGGTTTATGTCTTTCACTTTAATAACCTTTATACAAGGAGTTCAATGCTATAACTGCTTAGGTCCTCACTATAACTGGGAGGGCCATTTTTATGGATAGAGATTTTGATTATCCGAGCTATGGGTCCACTTTCTTTAACTTAAGCCTTTACAAGCTAGATGTTTTGGTCACTCCTAAGAGAAGGTTGATTCCTTCTCACATCTTAACAGCTTGCTAAAAGCCCTACTAATAAGCCTTGGGCTTGCTTGCTCTATTGCTACTTCTTTGTTTTATTCTTGACTATGTCCAATAAAAGACTTGGGGATTATAAGATCATTAGCATGGTTAGTGACATCAAGAGTCAAATGACTCTATTCCCACTTATTCTAGCTAAGACTATCCACAGGTTGGATGACATATGGACTAGAATGTGCACTCACTTAATTAACAGTTTATTCTTTCTCTAGTTGATTCTTGCTCTTATTTACTTTTGTTTTTATTTGTATTTTCCCTCTTTTTACCTAGGTGATTTCCTTTTGGACATTTTTATAACTAATTATGTTCTCTTCATTTTTAATGCTGTCTTTTTTAAATTTTCTCTTTTTTACCTACGCCTGTTTTGTAAATTTTCACGCTTAGTTGGATTCTCATAATATTTACTTATTTGTGTTTTGTAGATAAGTGATATGGATGTGGACAAGCTTAAAGATGGTGGTGGCACTTGCATGGGTGATAGCTTGAATAGGCTTGATTGAGAGGACAGCAAGGAAACCAAAGTTAAAGCTAAAGATCTATTAAGCATGCCATGAGGTCTAATTACAAGGTCAAGGTCCAAGAAGCTCTAAGAGGCCTTAATTGGCTATATACAAGATTGGGCTAATCAAGGAAGTCCAATTGCTCATGTTAGGTTTAGCCTAAGTGAAGACTTTAATGAAGGGGCTTTATTTAATATTTTGCAAGTCCAAATACATGAAGACTAATGTGGGCTAGTGTATGGGCTGAATTCTCTTCTTTAGTTAAGAACTATGTTATTAACTATTAAGCTTTATGATTGGCGGCTAAGTAGTTAGTAATAACCTTAGTTTCCTTTATTATTATTAGGGATTTATTGTGTTAGAGTATTATAAAAACACCATCTTTAGGGTGTTTTTAATCAGATTAGAGTTGAATAAAAATTATCATTGTTTCCTTTGCATATTTGCTTGAATTCTTATTGAATGCATAAACTACTTATCAAGGAATTGATCTATCCTTGTGGCATGTGGCATGCTAAGGCTTAGGGTTTATAGAACTTAGTTTTCTTTAGGTTCTAATTCTTTAATCAACAAATCTCTACAATCTGATCTAAGCGATTCTTAGGCTTTAGAAATCAATTTGTTCTTGGGTTTCGAAGATAGTAACTCACGGGTTCATAAGTATAAGGGTTAGTGCTTTTATTCCTTGGAGGTTCTTAATATTTGGTATTAGAGCCTACAAGATTTGTTCTTAACATTTAGAGGTTCTTAAAATTTGTTCTTAACATTTAGGTTCTTAACATTTGGGTTTCAATCTCTTTGTTGACAACGCCTACAGAATTGATTTGAAAGGTAAGTATAATATGAGTGGTACATTTAATATTACTGATTTGAGTCCTTTTGATGTAGGTGATGAGCTTGATTCGAGAACTAATCATCCTAAAGAATGAGGGAATGATATGGACATGGCCAAGCTTAAAGATAGTAGTGGCGTTTGCATGGGTGATAGCTTGAATGAGCTTGATTGAGAGGACAGCAAGGAAACCAAAGTTAAAGATAAAGATCCATTAAGCATGCCACAAGGCCCAATTACAAGGTCAAGGTCTAAGAAGCTCTAAGAGGCCTTAATTGGCTATATGCAAGATTGGGCTAATCAAGGAAGTCCAATTGCTCATGTTAGGTTTGGCCCAAGTGAAGACTTTAATGAAGGGGCTTTATTTAATGTTTTGCAAGTCCAAATACATAAAGACTAATGTGGGCTAGTGTATGGGCCAAATTCTATTTTTTAGTTAATAATTATGTTATTAACTATTAAACTTTATGATTGGCGGCTAAGTAGTTAATAATAACCTTAGTTTCCTTTATTATTATTAGGGTTTTATTATGTTAAAGTATTACAAAAACACCATCTTTGGGGATTTTTTAATCAAATTAAAGTTGAATAAAAATTATCATTATTTCCTTTCCATTTGCTTGAATTCTTGAATTCTTATTGAATGCATAAACCACTTATCAAGGAATTGATCTATCCTTGTGGTGTGTTAAGGGTTAGGGTTTAAAGAACTTAGTTTTCTTTAGGTTCTAATTTTTTGATCAATAAATCTCTATAATCTTATCTAAGCGATTCTTGGGCTTTAGAAATCAATTTGTTCTTAGGTTTTTAAGATAGTAACTCACAGGTTCATAAGCATAAGGGTTCGTGGTTCTATTCCTTAGAGGTTCTCAACAATATGTCTATAGGAGAAGCTAAGCATCCTAAAGAGGTTAACCAGCAGTTTTCTGATTTATGTTCCAAGGTGACATTACGAGAAAAAATACAAGAAGATCTATGATTCTTCTCCTTTTGACATGAGCTATGATGAGAGACAAATTTGACTGAGCACCATCTTTAACTCTAAGATCACTTGGGTCTGCCCTTGATGGAGGTTAACGTTAGAGTAGATGATTGTGTGCACTTACATAGATTATGTCACAGTATCCATCATTTGATCTTGCACGCATTACTATTGCATGTACTTTTACAAGTAGTATAGGGTTAGGTAAACTATGTCATCTTAGTTGTCTAAGTTTCAAGGCAAATGAATGTCCCAGTGCTTTATGGACCACTATAGAGATACTTAGCCACGTTAGATGATCTACTACTTCACTGCTAGTATCGACAATGTTGTCTCTAATGATGCTTATAAGGGTTGGGTGACTTTGATTGTACATTCTTTATTATTATTACATTATATATTATGTTTTATATTCCAGTAAAAAAAATTTGATAATTCAATTTGGTGTTTACCTTGTTGTCCTTGCTTTTATCAATCTAGATTTGTCTATATATAGTTTGCTTATTTATTCTCTTCTAGCTTATTATGCATTTCTTTGATTCTTATTTTTGTTCATATGTGTTTCTTAATCATGTCACTTCTTTTGAGGGGATTGGCACCTAAGGTTGTCATATATAAACTTTTGGATAAGTCAAAACTAGTTTGCTAAGAACCTATAGAAAAAGCTTTTAAAGTGATTTTTTAGAGTATTAGAGTGAAAATTCAATTAATTTGTGTGAAAACATGAGTATTAAGAGTTGTTTATAAGTAACAGGAATATAACATGTAAGAACATAAATTATAAGGCCTTTCATTATTATTATACAAACAAATACTATAAGAATAATGTCTCTTGATAAGAATGAAAATTCTACAAATGAAGGGGAGGAAACATGACCAATGGACATAAAAATGTTCATGAAAACTTTATAGAAAAAATTTAATAAAATTGATTTAATATTTGCAAAAGTTAAATATAGGATGGATAGATTTGAGAGTACATCTTCTATATACATATTATATATATACCCATATCGATGTAACAATGACTTACCCTTTAAATGACAATATTGTTTAAGATGGTGTTAGAGCTTTCTACAGCCTAACGATTCTTTTTTTTCTTATGCCCACTGACAAAGAAATTACTACGCACAACCAAAAATTTTAAAGTTCCTCACAATTTGGTTTTCACGAAATAATTTTTGGTATAAAGGAATATGATTAAGTTGGGATGTATGAAGTTGATTGATAGTGTATATTGCAGCTGTAAGATCGTAGTCCTAAAATTTCATGGCAAGTGAGAATATTTAAAAATGCAATGCCTATTTCAATATTATGGTGATGCTTTCTTTTAGTATAACCATTTTATTCGAGCATGTGTGGATATGAATGCCTTTAGAAACTTTTATTATCTACAAGATAATTTTGCATTGCTTGAAATTCTCTACCCCAATCAGATTGAAAATATTTTTATATGACGACCAAAATATTTCTTAACAATTCTATGAAATTTAATGAAACAACTCAACACCTCAGATTTGTACTTAAAGAAAACACATCCATGAGTATGAAGGGAAACAAGCTATGCAACAAGGCGCACCGTAAGTACTTGCCCGAAATGGGTGAAATTTAAAAATTTCATTGCATAGCTCTTCATCAAATGAAGAATTTCAATCCCCAAGATCCAATTTTCAATTAACACATAGCTAAAATAAACGCACAAGCATGTATACACAACCACTTCGAAGCACAAGTTCAAGAACAACTCACTTGTTTCTCCAAGTGCTTGAGTAAAAGATTCAACTCTTGAATCATATGCCCTAGTCACCCAAGTGTGTGACCTCTAGCTTGAAACACCAAGCTCCCACCAAGTCATCTTCTTGCCTAGATCAAAATAGCAGCAAGTGTCCTCTCTTTTGACCCTCACAAGAACTTGCTCTATATCAATCTTCCTAGCAAGAACAATAAGGGTTTAGTGTGTTGTTTTCTTTTGGTTGAAGATGGCTCATGTTTTTGT
>CATIWO010223351.1:0-12511 GCA_949673435.1 Macaranga tanarius | reverse complement strand
TTAAACTCCCTATTTTTTTATATTGGATTCCGCTGAAGTATTTCAATCTTTAGTCTCTATATTGGATACTTGAACATCATCCCTATTGACTAAAACATTGAATATTATAATGTCTCCATTTAACTTTCCATCTCTAGATTTGACCTATCCTTACCAAGAAGGAATAAGGTTGGATATATATATATATATATATATATATAATTATTTAACATCTCATCATTCCTTTTCCTTAGGATTGAAATCTTAGTTCCACTTAATTATACTAGATACTTTACTTTAATTATCATTCCCTTATTTCATTATCTTCCTGGTCTCATTATTAATGAACATACTTTAGTCTCTACTCGGAGACCTTAAAATTCTCATAATTCATTATTCTAATTCTTAAGTTAATAAGTCCTTACTAAGAAGGAGTAAGATCGTATACACCTATATGGTAGGATGTGTATTTGGCCCTAGGCTTCGACTATGTACAACTACCTAATTTTGTCATGCCTCATACATGGGCTCTCTAATATTAAGTGCCATGCACACTTAAAACTATAAATTAAACTAAAACTTTGAAGCCCCAAACGGAGGCCTAAATGGTCGAATTTGAATATCAAAACAGGGTTCATCGGGTTTCCCTGACGAAGGCCATATAGCTCTCTGAGTTAGCTTCAATTTGATATGTTACGAGCCCCGTGGCTCATCCGATGCCGAAAGTTAGGTCCTTCTTAAGCAACGCTGCGCGTCTCGACCATCTAATTTTGACTGTTCATCAATATATCAAACTTTTAAAGATTTATCTCACTTTCGGACATTTCAAATGTTCTGGAATGTTCATCTATCGTTTGGTTCACTGTTATAATTCAATTGGAACCGTAAACAATCAAGTCGGACGTGTTTCAGGTCGCGGAGGCGCAGGCTCTATGCGAGGGTGCCGACTTCGCACACAGAGGCACCGACTACGCTCACGGAGGCGCCGACCACGCGTGCAGAGGCGCCGACCACGCATGCAGAGGTGTTGACTTCCCTTCAAAGGTGCCGGCTTCATCGCGAAGGCACCGCCTCAACGTAGAGGCGCCGCCCTCTGGCCTTCGGGGTCGACAACAGCAGCAGAAATTTAACAAAAATTTCAATTTTCTAATGCCCAAAAGCTCAGAATTGACATAAACAACATTCTTAAACATATATACATCACAAATACGTTTAAATCTAGCGTTTAAACATCAATTTCATATACTTAAATTCCAATTCAATAAATCTAGCGTTTAAACATCAATTTCATATACTTAAATTCCAATTCAAATCAAATATAAATTTGAACAAAAACTCAAGTTTAATGGCCACTCACTTATATCTCCAGCTGGAATCCAAAGTTCTTCCTTCTGATTTCGAATTCTCTATTCCAGACCACTTGCTCTTCTTCTCTTTTTCTTCTCTTTCTCCTTTTTTTTTCTTCTTCTTATTCCCTTCTTCTTTCTTTCTATTTCACTCCCTCTTCTTTTCTTTCTTTCCTTATTACTCCATTTACCTTTTTTTTGTTTCAAATACATCAAATATTCTCTTTCAATTACATCATTCAAAATTCTACTCAATTAAATCCAACCTTAATATCTTATATTCTATTCTTATTATTTCCCACAACAATAATAATCTAACTCTTAACAACTCCAATTTAATACTACATAATCAACTTCTATTTAATATCAACTTAACACAATATAATCGATCTCTTAATCATCTATTCAAAAATGACAGTCAACTCCAACTAATATTTATTTAATATAAATAAATATTTCTTAATTATTATTAATTTAATTTAATCTGGTTCAAGGACACGGATGTTACATATAAAGTTTTGCTATATACCAAACAACAATCAAAACTGAAATTAATCAAAATTTGTAAAATAGAAAACCAAACTGAAGCACAATAGAGTGAAATGTGAGTTACTACTATTAAGAAGGCAGAGCCGTGAAACAATCTTAGCCACTAACACCCTCAAGCCATCGAAAGAAAATGTTGTATGATTTTGTTTGCATGCGAAAGCTTGTGAAAATTTATGAAGCGGTATCCAAGAAGTATTCAAGAGTTATGAAGCTTCTCATTTATGTAATTAAAGTGGCTATTAGCATTTTCTACTGGTTTCAGTTCTTGGCTTTTGCTGCAACTAAAATCGTACATGTACTGAAATTTCCGCAACTCACTGCTTAGAAACTTTTTTTTGCTGTTTCTAGGAAATTTCGCACATGTTCACTTCGGAATTACCCGTTCAAAGGCAGTAAATAACAACAAACGGCATGCGTGGTTGGGATGAGAACGGCTAGTAGGCATCACATCTAAATCTAGTAAGCTTTACATGGACTAGCAGCCATCTTAAGACGTTGGGCTTTTGTAGAAGCTCCCAAATTTAGTGGAGTTAATAATTCAATAAGTTTTAAATATTGAGTTGCTCAAAAAGAAAACAAAATTCCACGTAATATACACAATATGTCAAACTTGTATCCCGTCCTCATATTAAGAGGAATTGCCTAGCTTCAGCTTCCACAAAAATTGCACAATCAAAATGCTAGCTTAATTCTAAATGCACCGACTAATAATGAAGAATGCGTTTTTAAAATTATCTTCTGAATTATTATACAAATTAACCTAAATTTTTTTTTATAGTTACAATTTGTGAAAATCAATCCGCATTAAAAAAGTGAATTAATGTGCAAGAAAAATCAGCAATTTTTTTTTGGCATTGCCCTTCTAGTTTTTTTTATAATTAACTTTCCAATCCAAATTGGTCAAGAAATCAATTGATGGCATCGTGTAGTTGCTGGAGTAAATTTTGTTGGCATAGATGGAGACAATAAGGGCAGAATCATAATTGAACTATAATTAGAAAAAAGAATAAAAATGAAATAGAAATAAAGGGGTTAAGGTAAAAGGGGAGAGGGTAAACGTTAAATTTATATAAATATTTTAAAGTAATTTTTTGAAATAAAAAAACCAAATTCGAACAGTTAAAAAAAAAAAACCAAATTAGAACAGTTCCTCCTAGCCTTTATTTTGTCATCTCTGACCTGTTTTTTCCCCCTAATTACTCTATGCCATGTTTAAATTATTTTAGGGAAGGATGCATGTACAGACCAAAAAAAAATTAAATTACTTTTTTGGTAGGGGCAAAAAAAATTTTAGGAGGGTAAAATCGTCTTTTGGCGCAGGCAGCACTGTGCATGTGGCTGCCCGCCAGATGTAGAATTACCGTTATTTTTAATATGTTGATCATTATGTAGAGTCAACATCAGCGGACCACATAGGAGGAAAACAAAAAGATCAGTTGTATATATGTAGAGATTAGGCAGAGTACTAGTCTCCTTATATGCTATTTACTTTCCTCCAACTTCATGCATACACTCTATCTTCCTCATCACACATTATACAAACATTAGAGACGCTATAATTCATCAGGGAACAATTATAGCTATAACCCATTACAAACACTCATAGACATTCCCCTTCTTCAGCTTCCATACATTCTAATATCTTAATGGCCAAAGTGGAGCTCAATCTGCAGCAGAGAGTTTCAGCAATGGCAGCAATAATGGCGATATTGCTTGGTCTATTAGCCACAAGCAATTTTACTTTTGCAGAGAGACTACTACTTAAAGATCAAAACCACACCAAAATATTGGTTGATCATCATGAGAAAGAAACGAGTTTTCTAGTAAAAGCAGCTCATTTTCTTTGGCAAAGTGGCAAGTCTTCTTATGAGCCTGTTTGGCCGGTGAGTTGTTTACTCTCCCAGTATAATATTTGTTTTCCTGCTCTTCTAGTAGTTTAATATATATATTTTAATGTAAAAATTACATTTGATGGTGGTTCAGGAGATGGAGTTTGGTTACAAAATTGTGGTAGGAACATTAGTTGGATTCCTTGGTGCAGCATTGGGTAGCGTTGGAGGAGTAGGAGGTGGTGGTATTTTTGTGCCAATGCTCACCTTGATCATCGGTTTTGATCCTAAGTCTTCCACTGCTATTTCTAAATGTAAGCACTCTAACTTCTTTGTTAATTTAATCCTAAGATAGTGTTTTGTGCAATTCTATTAAAAACTTCATTTTATTTTTGAATTCATTTGCAAATGAATCTTTATTAATATAGTGTGTTTGAAATTCATTTATCATTTAATCCTAAATAGAATTTCATAAATTAATATTTTATGAAATTCATTTTAAATGAATTTCATAATTTATTATATTGTATTTGGTATATATTTGAAATTCAAAATAATACATTGTTTAGCCAAATATACTCTTAGGAGGATTTTAGAAAATAAAAATGATAAAAGAACCGTTTTAGTTCTATAAAAAATTAGATTTAAAATTATAGAATTTATTTAAAAATTCTAATTATTTTGTTAAAATTTGGTGTAGTCATGAGCAATTCAATAAATTTAAAAAGTTTGAATTGTAGAAGAATAATACAAAATTTTCATTTAAACCAAACACACTAAACTTGGATTTACAAATAAATTTCATAAAATTTATGAAATTCATTTATACTAAAAACACACCAAAAAAAATTCACATAATAGTTCATGTTTCTTTTTCATTCTAGCATAAATAGTACATAAATAATTTCTTAATATATCCATTCTGCTGAATTATTTTACTAACAATCTCTTATAACTAAGATTCTTGTAAATTAACCATTTTTGCTGAATTAATATCAAAATATCAGTCATGAGTCATACCAAATGGCAAATTCCTACCTCAATATATTGGGACCTCTCCTTTAGTATATACATAGAGAATTTGATGATGTGATGATGTACCATAGAGTTCTGATGATGGGATTGACAAGAAGATCGAATTTTAGTGAATTTGACCTCTTTTTTTCTAAATTTGGCATCCCATATGTTTTTATAACTGCTATGTCATTAATTCTGATTATATGATTATAGGTATGATCATGGGTGCCGCAGGATCAACAGTATATTACAATATGAGACTCAGGCATCCAACACTAGACATGCCCCTTATAGATTATGATTTGGCATTGCTTTTTCAGCCCATGCTCATGCTAGGAATCAGCATAGGAGTTGCCTTCAATGTCATGTTTGCCGATTGGATGGTTACAGTTCTGCTCATCATCCTCTTCATAGGTAAATCACTTCAATCATTTAAATTCTTATCATATTAATATATAATTAGTCATTAAAACACTATTTAAGCAAGTGATGACTTACTATACTAATATTTATCCTTGCTACTGTCAGGTACATCAACGAAAGCTTTATTCAAAGGCATAGAAACATGGAAGAAGGAGACAATGATGAAGAAGGTTATGTTTTTCCACCTACTGGTTCTTTAGCTTTTAGCGTTGTATTCTTCATTAGCTTGCTTAATTTGAGGTAGTGGGTGACATGCAGGAAGCAGCCAAGCAATTGGAATCAGAGTCCAAACCAAGCGGTAAGTGTTTTACAGTCTCCCTCCAATTCACAAATACTCATCAGTACTTGCAAAAAGAACGCTTGGCTATCAAAAACAGGGCTAAACTCGATGATTAATTTGCAGATGGTGAAGGACAAGATTACAAACCACTGCCAAGCGGTCCAGTTGTTATTGAAGATGATGATGTGAGTCCAATAAATATTGCTTTTCTTCAACATGTAATAATAAATCACACTTGTTTCTTTTCGCCATTGTTGATAGTAACTATGTCTTTACAGGTTTCCCTGTTTCAAAACATTTACTGGAAAGAATTAGCACTTCTGGTGTATGTATGGGTGGGCTTTCTAGCTGTTCAAATTGTTAAGGTAAGCTATCATAACATTCCACTCGTCTTAATATATATTTCCAATTCTGCCTAAAAATTTCTGAACATGTTATTTATCTGTGCATCTGTTTACAGTCATATGTTGCGAACTGCTCTATGGCATATTGGATTCTGAATGCCTTGCAGGTAAAATCTGAAACCTGAAACTATGCATTTCCCTGTCTATTTAGCATCCACAAGCATGCACATACATACAAGATCAGAGCAAATCAGCCAACTAGAATTCCACCTTGCTATAATAACATTACTAGCTTATTAAAAAAAGCCCAAGAATCAGACATAGTTTAATGCTGTACAGGTACCAATAGCCGCCTCAGTTACACTATTTGAAGCAATATGCTTGCGAAAAGGGACGAGGGTAATAGCATCCAAAGGAAAGGAGATCACAAATTGGAAGTATCATCAGATTGTGCTTTATTGTTCATGTGGGATAATAGCTGGCATGGTTGGTGGACTTCTTGGTCTAGGGGGTGGCTTCATCTTGGGACCTCTGTTCCTGGAATTAGGAATTCCTCCTCAGGTACTCATCCGACGGCATTACTTGTATCTCATGTCTCTAAACCAATTGGATAAAGTGGCCTTGCAGCACGTATTTAATATCTGGCCATACCATGTACAAATTTTCAGGTAGCAAGTGCAACATCAACCTTTGCAATGGTGTTCTCATCTTCAATGTCAGTTGTGCAGTATTACCTTATCAAGCGTTTTCCCGTCCCATATGGTAAGTTGAAGTGATACTATTAGTTCATCTCACAGTCCTGTACAGGTGTGTATCTATATGAATAAAATTAAAATTGTTAGATTAATTTTTAATTTAGTTATAGTTATTAATATATATTACATGTATCAATATATAAGGTTAGTGGTGGAGCGTTGGTTACAACACTCTTAGGGGGCAGTTCGAGCCCCCTCCATCAAAAGTGGTTCCACTTTAAGTGGAACCACTTTAATACCCAGTCCGCGTGGAGTCTAACACCAGAGGTACTGGTATGTAATACCCTGTTCATGTGGGGTTTAACACCGGAGATCCAGATAATAGGGCGGGGTTTAATCCCCCTTCTCCCGCTCTTCCAGGAGCCCACAGGACTTAAAACTGATAATATATATATATAAGGTTAATTAATAATTTTGATTATTTTCTGTTGTACCAAAAAAAATAATGATTTTGATTAAATAAGAATTAATCTTAGGGTACACGTGTACTGTAGCAAGAGCCCTGACTTTGATCTAAATAATCAGTTGCATTTTTTTTTTTTTTTTTGTAGCTACTTACTTTGTTTTAGTCGCAACGATTGCTGCCCTAGTTGGCCAGCACGTAGTCAGAAAGATCATTGCGATTGTTGGAAGAGCCTCAATAATCATATTCATCTTGGCATTGACAATTTTTGTGAGCGCAATCAGCTTAGGTAATAAATTTATTTCCAGTTTTCAATTTTAACAAAATCCCAAGTTTTATATTGAGACAAGGGCAGAGTGCTAAGCTTATTTTTGCTGCAGGTGGAGTGGGTATAGCAGACATGGTTGAGAAGCTGGAGAATGAAGAGTACATGGGGTTTGAAAATCTTTGTTACTAAATAGAAAAGCTCCTTTCTATAGCAGAGTGGGATTTGTTACTAAAGAGACTGCTTAATCCATTCTTCAAGCAGCTCTACACACTTCAATTTCTCCTTTTAATTGTTTCCAATTATATATATAGATATTTGTTATTGAACACTTAATTGTTGTAAAAGTATCAGCTAAAACTTTTCTAGCTGAATTTCTTGTTTTTCTTTTGCATCTTATTAGTAATATCTTTCTCAAAAATTTTACCACCAACTTGCTTTCATGAACCATGTCTGGAATAATATTATTATTATTATTATACCTGTCATCGACGGGCTTGGTCGTGTGCTATTATTTATTTTATTTAATAATGATTATTTATTTAAAATTTATGTTTTTTTAATGATTAATAAAACAATGTCTTAAAATTAAAATCTAAATATTCTATAACCTGAAACATTTTTTTTTTTTGTGAAATAATGCTTTTTTCAGTGACTAAATCAAAAAAAAAAAAATCTGAAGTATGAGTACTTTATTTCAATATAAAAAATAATATAATTTTTTAAAAAATATAAAAGAAACATGATTTAAAATAAATACATATTGAGCAATGATATACAGAGTTAAAAAATAAATTATAACTGATAAAATAGAAAAATGTTAAAATTGAAATAGTAAATAACTAAATGTACAAAATAACATAAAACAATAGGCTGAATGCACAATTTCACCCCTAAATTTACACAATGAAACTTTAACATTATCAACTTTATTATTTTCTATCCAACCATTAAATTTTTATTTTGAACCCTTTTCACTTTTAATTTTATATTTTTAAATTTAATTTAAGTCATACAATATCAAAATTGACAAATACTTAATTTTAAATGATTTTAAACATATAAAATGTTCAAAATAGTTTCAAAATAATAAAAATAAAATTAAAAACTAAAATAAAAAGTTAGAAAGAATTTATTTTCCATTATATTATCGTTTTTAATTAAATATTATTTTAGTCTATATAAATTATTTTGTGTCCATATCAATACTAATTTATAAAATATATTATTTTTATATATTGTATAGTTAAAATAAGTTTAAAATAAAAATTTAAAAGTCGGATAACAAATAATAAAAGTCGAGGGTTTCAAAGGTTTTAGCCTATAAAAATAACTTAACATGCATAGAAAAATTAACAAACAAAAAAGTAACAATAATGACGACGATATTTTAAAGCCTGAATTTCTTATTAACATTTTATGTGAGCTCCTTTCTAGGGGTGGCCACGGGCCGGTTTCGGCCCGGAATCAAATCGGAACCGGTTAAATCCGAAATTGGGCTGAACCAGTTCTGAACCTAGGGTGGGACCGGTTCAGGGCCGGTTCCACCATTCTGGAATCGTGAACCGGTGGTTTCAGTTCGGAACCGGCCAGTTCAGGTTTTGAACCAGCCAGTTCTAGTTCATTTTATGAAAAAAAAAATAAATTATGTCAAAAATTTAAAAAATGCAAGTTATAACTCTTTATAAAATTCTATATAATTTTCTCTTACTCGTGGTATATTTTATTTTCTAAAATAATACAACTTTTTTTCAGTGCGTAAAAATCGAACCGAAAAAATTAGAACCATGAACCAAAATCGGCCGGTTTAGAACCGACCCGGAACCGGGATTAAACCGGTTTCAGTTCGGTTCCACCTTAGGTCAAACCGTGAACCGGCGGTTTCGAACCGGAACCGGCCGGTTCATGAACCGTGGCCACCCTACTCCTTTCTCTTCAAGGTAATTGTGTACTTGGATAAAAATAAAAGGGAAAAAGAAAAAAGCAAAATGCATAATTGGGTTTTTGAAATTTATATTTTTTTTAACTCCAAAATTTATTTTGGTATAGTTTGGCTTTTGAAGTTTCAATAATTGAGCTCTTTTTAACCGACTTGTAACACCATTAACAAATAATAATAAAATATTAACGTGGCATTTTACAGTACTAATATTAGTGTATATATAATTAACAATAACAATCATTCATTCTTATAACTTGTTACTTAAAACACTGCTTAAATTTGATGACTTAATTAAAATAGATTTTTTTATTATATTTTTAAAATAATTATTTTTCATTATTAATACTACAAACAAAAAAAATTTCAATATATTAATCTATTAATATGCTAATTATTATATGAATTTATATTAAGTTCAACCATGAATTAAAAAATAATTTTAAATAAGTTATTTGTTGTATTTATAGTTTTAACCATCTAAATAATAATAATAATAATTTATTATTATTATTATTATTATTATTATTATTCATTAAAAACTTTTATAATAACTTCTTTATTAATATTACATTGTTTTTCAATTATATTTATTTGAGATTGATATTCCATATGAGATCTCATAGACATAGGAGATCTAAATGAAGCATTATCACTATTAGTCATTATGTACAAGGATTTGGGAATCTTTTTCGGTAAAGATAGATATCGTGCAGCGTATCATCACGTTGTGCGATTTTACTAAGATTTTCTCTCTAATTATATTGCTCCTCTTGTAAAACGTGGATTTTTTTAAAAAAATTTATAGCATAACATCGCGCTATATTTATCATTATTCAATTTTTTTTATTAGAATAAATAGTTTTTAGTTGAGTATTTTGGAAAGGTAAAAGGGTCAAATTAGACTCTCAACTTTGAATTCAAGTCAGCATTTGACCTTCATATTTTTTTTTGACTTCTAATATATAGGAACTTTTTTAAAAAATTAGATCATATTGGACATTTTCTTAAAAATTTTTACAATTAAATCCTATAAATTATAAACAATTTTAATTTTTGGTTAAATAAAAAAAATTATTTAGATTAATAAATAAAATTAATAACTTTTTCAAAAAAGATATTACCTAATTACAAAATTTTTAAAAATTTTAGGCCTATTTAATTATTTTTTAAAATTTTTGAAACTTCTTTTGATTTTTTTTGAATTTTTAAAAAATGTTATAAACTTAAAAGTTTTAAAAATTTTACAATCAAGTGATATACATATAAAAAAAATTCACCAATTTTATTTATTAAATTTAATTTTAACAATTAAATAAAAAAAATTTATTTATCAATTTAATTTGTTTCCACTAAAGAGTATACTTCCATGAATTCTTTTTTTTTTTTTAAAAAAAAACAATAATTGTTTGTATAATTAAACTATAATTACTTGTTTTGGCTTGGGCCAACAAATCTTTGAACTTTGACTAAAATTAAAAATAGATCCAAATATATGCCCTTGCATATAAATGGCTTATGACAAGCTATTTATATGCAAAGATAGTCGGACACTTTTATTATTCTTTGATAAAGTACGATCATCTTAAAATTTCTCTTTTTTAACTTCAACTATAAATTTTGAAAATAGAGAATTCTTACATATGAAGAGAATTAAAGAGAATCTTAATTTTATATAGGTGTAGATGACACTTAACAAGATTTTTTTATTAACTTTTATAGTAGCACAAATATTGTAAGACTTTCCGATATCTCCTTAGATATCCTTTAATCCTTTTTGATTCTCTTATACATGTTGCACTCAGGTGGAATCTTCTTAGAATCTCTTTAATTTTCTTTATTGCTCTCATATTTGTTGCTCTAAGTTCAAAGTACTTATTAGAAATTTTTAAAACTTTCTTAAGCTATCAACATAAGTCTGTGCAACAACAAATTATACAACACATTGATAAGGTGGTACTGACTTTATTTTATTAAAAGCTAGAAAAATATGTATAAAGAACAGGCCATAGGGCCTATATTGTTAGTATAGATGTGCCCTAGGGCCATTATATATATAAACATTGTATATTAATCCCTTTGGTAATAAAATATTCTTTTAGATAAAGTGTTTGTTTATTTGAATATTTACCTTTAGTATTATGTTAAATGAGTTTATTATCAAGAGTTGATAATATGACTGACAAACTCATTTAGTACATATACTATAAATGTTCATAGTTGGTGGATTAATATAAAGGTTATATTAATCTTGGACTATCACCTCTGCTATTTTTCTTAATCGGCATGTGATACTGATAGTGGGAGGTAGTGAGTCTCATGCTACTTGATATGAGATATCAGAATAGACATGTGGATACTCATATGATGAGTGGATCGAACAGTGACACAAGATTTATGATTGCTTGGGAATTCACTTTATTCAACAATCACAGTCTTGGACATAATTGTGCATATGGTCCTTTGACCTGAGGCGACACGGTCATCCACATATGGTTGATTAGAGTTTCTTACCGCTTACATACCTATGCTAGCCATGTATGTGTATATGGCGTGTGGTGGCTCTAGTTCGTTATATATAGGGATGAGTGATCGGCCAAGATGGAATTCATTATCTGGAGTGAATCAGGATAAGATCCTATGCTATCTAAGTTATTCTTGATGAATAAGTACCTGGCCAGGTCAAACTCGACTTACCCGAAAAGAGTTTCGGAGCTGGAAAGAGTTTCTAGTAGTAGTCGTGTTTTATCAAGAATTGAACTTAAGATGAGGTCATATGATTGAGGCAATTAGAGTTTGACTTAATCTTGAATCTAGCCAATATCGGGATCTTATAATGAATGGACATTTAGTGCACGGTAATTATGTTCTTTGGTTCTTGTGAATCTGCATATATCATTCATCTCTAATTGGGTAGTCGTGATATCTATGCTGGGGGTCACTCACGACTTATAGGAATTGAATGTAACACATTGGGATTTTCACATTCAGTATGGAAAGGTGTTTCCATGATATTAAGTGTTAATATCATTTCCCATTGCCATTTAGACTTGAACCTAGTAAGTCACACACATAACGATTGCACTTGTGTTGATTAATATTAATGTTATTATAAATTAAAGAGTTTAATTAATTAATTAAATTAATTGAATTGGATTTGTGCATGTGCGGGGATCTAGCATATCCCGAAATCCGAATTCAAAGATTGGAACTTTATTACTTTTTAATCAAATATTAATTTAGACTTAATTTAATATGAGATATTAAATTAAAGATTAAATTAATATTAGCCTTCCAAAATATATATATATAAATATATATGGACATGGGCCATGAGATGGACCATGTATATTATGGATGATGGATATGGCCCATGAGATGG
>CATIWO010223321.1:0-10013 GCA_949673435.1 Macaranga tanarius | reverse complement strand
AATAATGACCTATAAACACAAAGTAAGCATAAATAACCTATCTAAATACAAATTAACACAATTATACACAAAATTAACACAATTATCCTACCTAAAACATAGCAAAATATAACCTAATCAGCTACACACTTTAGGAGTTTGTAAGTGTACGAAACTCTTAGATTGTAGGACTTTTGGCTTATGATACTTTGTGTTATTTGCTATTTTATTATTTGTTGTCCATAATGCATGTTTTTAGTCATGTAAATATTTTTATGATATGATCTTAGTCTGAATGAAATTCTACTATTCATACAAGAGTTACATGTGATTAAAAATTTTAAAATTCCGCTTAGTCCATATTTGGTTGCTATGAATCACCTTTCATATGATTAACTCCTAACTATTACATATTTAATAATAAAATATAATATATTTAGAAAAATTAAAATTTGTATATCAAAATTAAAAATTTGTATATCAAAATTAAAAATTTGGAACAAAATTACTACAAATTTAAAATATTTGATTTTTTAATATGAATATTTAATTGATGTGGTAGTAGACTCCACAACAATAGTAATATTTAAAATGCGACATCAACAATTCTACACTTAATTTTAACCAAAATTAATTTTGAACTATAATTACTACTAATTTATCAAATCTGAACTTTTTTAGCAAAATTTTAAAATTTACTAAAATTACAAGTTGAAAGGTTTTGATTTTTTAGATCAATTGGTGTAGAAAAGAAAACCTATCCTGTTTCAGCCTACTACTTCCCAAATAGACTAAACAAAATGCATTCTAAGGCTTAGTTGCTCCCACATTAGAATCTCTTCAATACTAACATCAAATTTATAACTAGGAATTGGGACACGAGATGCTCCAGAATTAATATATATACAATATAAATGACAACCTAGCTAGAATTAACAAAATATTCCTACCAAAGAGAAGATAAGTCTGGATGTTTCATTGGTAAGCTGAAACAGTTTCTAGCGATGCAGGTAATGATAGATAACGATTTCATGGTGGCATGCACAAGCCAAGGATGACAAGCAGCATAATCAGCGGACAACATTAGTAGTCTGAGGAATAATTATCCACTTATCAAAGGCAGAGAACGATGATACATTAAAGGAATATATAACCAGCAGGTTGTCACCCTAAGAGCTGCCTCTCTTTCTTTTCTTAGCCTTTTTTCCATGTGTCTTCTCAGACCTGAAAATCAAGTTGAGTGGAGGACTGTAGGCATTTGGCAACACAATAAAGCCTCTAAAGTAACACTGCTTGCAAATTAGTATCAAAATAACAATAATCCAAAAGCTTTTCTTATATCATTGTCATTCCACAAATTATTTAGAAGGCTCCTAGGCAGAAGAAACAATCCTCAAACAATCAAGTCAAACCTATTCTGATGAGAAATGTAAAAACTAATCGTTCTGAAAGTGATTCCAGCTGAATCGTAAAATTGAAGCCACTCGTATTACTATAGAGCAAGGTTCCTTCTTTTAGTCCTGCATATCTTTTTTCAAAAAATTAATATATATATATATATATATATATATATATATATATATATATTCTTTGTTATTTATAATTTGCAAGGCAATGGGGTTCAGTTGAGCCAAAAATGAAAGTTTAATTATTTGGACAGCAACTTAATTTTTAAATGTGCTACATTAAAGAGCTCCCGACCTAACAAAAAATAAAGATAACGGAGTTTATGAAAACTAATGACTAAACCGTTATATTTTAAATATCCCCAACAGTCCTAATTATTGCAACATTAAGTTCTGGTTTGGATTAGTTGTAGCTGTTGCGGTTAAGTTAGCTTTTGCTATTGTGGTTGTTAGCAATTAAATGTTTGAATTAGCTGTTAAGCTATTGCTGTTACAATATGAAATTACCAATAAGGAAAACTTATTATATATCATTTGTATGTATATTTAAATATTATTATTATTATGTTAAATATCTTTTCAAACACATATAAATATAAATTTATGTCAATATAAATATATTAACAAAAAAATCATAATATAAGAAGTTAAAAAGTATCTAATGAAATATAAATAATAATATGTAATTTACGTAATAAAATAAAAATCACAAATAAAGAAACAATTCATAAATAATTTACAGTCTAACAACAGAAAAATACATGATAATGAATTTGAAGGTTTATCAATTCTAAAATTAAAAAGTCAATTTTTTGTATTCCAAAGGGCACGAGCAATTTCTTCACGTAATATATCCATGGATTGAGTTGTTCCTCTTACTTCAGTATCTTCATCATTGTCCTCCATATCACTCAATTCCTCATATGGCACAAAATTTAGATTTTTATCAAATATGGTATGTAACACCCGCCTTTTTAGCATATGTATTTATGACGTATGAATTGCATTTTATGCATGTTAGATAATAGACTTTATTTAATATTTAAGAATGAGTATAAGTGTAAAGAAGAATCAAATTGAACAAGAAGTTTGGAGTGAATTGTCACCTTTCTAAAGTTTTGAGGTATTGCATAATTATTCCATTTTATTAAGGAGCTAAGTGGATATTTGATGAAAAAATATCACAAATTTTGTCTAGATCCTTCCTTCTTCAACGTGACTATGCATTTCTTGTTGTATATGAGCTTGATAAGGAACTAACTAGTTGCACTCTTATTCCTTTAAAAGAAACTAAGGATTTGGTGAAGAGAGAAAGAGTGGATTTGGCCGAGGAATTAGGAGTCTAAGCTGTAATTAACAACCTTCAAAGTCCTAGAGCATCTCTTGATAAGTTAATTGTGTTTTTGATTGAGTTTGGGTGGTTTAAATTCGTGCTCTGTTTTTACTGAAAATTCAGCCTCTGTGTTTTTTATATATCTTAAGCTATAGAGCTCCAAATCTAGTTTTGTTTGATTTTGGAGAAACTTCAAAGAGTTCTCTATAACTCTCAAGTTTTGAGTTTGAGCTAAATCTGCTATTAAGTTGGTCGAATTGGACCAGACATTTTGTTGCTCACTCTGTCATATTGTATGACTTGTTATTGCTTAAATTGTCATAATTATTTCTCTACATGTGATAATTGGGTGAATTTAGTTGGTTTTAAAAGTAGACTCATAGATCTAACTTTAGTATTATTTTCATCATTTTTAGACATATGTGTGAATTATTTGGAGGCATGGAACCTTAAGCATGTAGTTGCATCTAGTGAGTTTGGTGCAAGTATCATATTTGCTATGTGCTATTGTTGTATAATTATGTTTAGGTATTGATAAGGATATCGGAGACACTACTTACTAGGAGAGCTTTGCTTTTGAAGGAGTTGAAGCTTATTTGTAAGTAATTATTAATATAATGTTTATATATAATGATTCTTATGTAACTAAAGCTACATGACTATGTTGGTTTTTGTTAGCTATTGATTGTGGTAAGAATGATATATATATGTGTTGAATTGTGAAAGCCACTTAAGGTGGTATAGTTTGAACATGAACTATGATGAATATATATATATATTTATGTGTGTGTGTGTGTGTGTGTGTGTGTGTGTGTGTGTGTGTGTCTGTGTGTGTGTCTGTGTGTGTGTCTGTGTGTGTGTATTGTAGTGAGACCATTGAATGGTCGATTGGGCATGTGTAATGATGAATTATGAATATTGGCACCTATGAGTGCAAGCCACTTGATGTGGCATGAATTGATATATATTGCTTGTGAGAAAGGTGAATTATGATTCACTATGAGAAATGAAAAAGAGATGTTAAATTGTGATGATATAATTGTACATATGCATTTTGATATGTTGTAAGAATGATTGAAATATATGTATATGGTATGATGTGAGAAATGTGAAGAATGTGAGGAAAACGTGTGTGTGTGGAGATTGAGCTCCACGATCTGAGACTGAGCTAGGCTGAGAGTCTCAGATGTGGTCATTCATGATATATATCTAAACGTGTGAGATCTAAGACTGAGCTGGGCTGAGAGTCTCAGGAATGGCCACGGATATGAATTATAAAAAAAATATGAAAAATTAAAAAAAAAAAGAAAAAGAAAAGGAAAGAAAAGAAAAGAAAAAGTGAGATTTGTGTGAAACGTGTCTGAAGTGTGTTGAGAACTCTGGTCGGATTACTAACAAGCATAATCATGTATTTTTGCATCATATTTGCATATATGATGAATGTGGATTGATGTGAGATTATGATTTGTGGATTGTTTGAAATGGTGTAATTGTAACACCAATAGTTGGGAATTAATGATATAGTATGGTGATTATTTATATAAAATTGAGTGAGGATTTGGTGCAAGATGTGAATGTGATGAATATGGTAGAGTGTAGATATTAAGTATATACACCTGTATATGCTTATGTTAGTAATTGTTAGATTGCTATTGATGTTATGAGTTAGTGAGAATGTTGAGAATTGCTTGATAATTATGAAATTGTGTTATCAAGATAATGACACGGGCGTGTCTCAGGCTGTGTGGAAAAACACGGGTTATTTTAGGTTAGGACATGGCCGTGTATAAATGCAACATTCGAACCCGAGAGGAATACGGGTACATACACGGGCCTATCTTGAGCCATATGATAAGATACGGCTGGTTCTGGATCATGACATGGTCATGTACTAATGTGTAATTTAGACCTAAGAGTTACACGGTTGGGTACACAAGCGTGTATATGGTCGTGTATCAATTTGAGTAAGTGAGCATTTGGACCCGAGAGCTACACGGGCGTGTAACTGGCCGTATATAAATTTGTGAAGTTATGCTTTTTGGACCGAGGGTCATACAAACAAGAACACGGGCATGTTGAAGACCGTGTAGGTTATAATTTTATTATTTTATATATTATTTTTCTTAATTAGTTATTGAGGAGAATTATATATTTTCTTATATTATCAATTGCTTATTGAGTCGCAAGCTCATTCCTTTGAAATTGTGGTTTTCAAACTTGAAAGATAGAAAGCTTGAAGCAAGTTTTATTATGAGCTTAGATGGGTCAAATGGCAGGCTTGGTGTCAATATCTTCAACCTCATGGGCATCATCATCATAACATTCAAGCATTTTGTACTTAAACTATATGTATCTATTTTGATAACAAGTTATGTATATATATAAAAGTACAATGTATATTAGACAAGAGTTTTGTATAAATGAAATTTTTTATCAGAGAAAAAAAATTATTATGCCACGTGTTGATGTGTCATTTGAATACTTGTATGTGGTACCTAGAGGGTACTACATTAAGTGGTATCAGAGCGGGGATTAGATTTTCTTAGGACATGAGAACAAGTTGCATTCATGGCATATCATACATCAAGATAAAAGGACACCAAGCTCAACCCATCAGTCCAAATAGCCACTAGAGTTAATTTATAGACAATACATATGTATACATTATCTGAGCTTGAATAATTTTTCATTTATAATTCTCCATAAGTTGAATACCATTGTATTTTGAGATTTGATTAAATGATAAGAATAATGAGTTAAGAGCAAGTAGGTAGTATTATGGGTATTAGTGATTTCACCATAGAAGAGGAATGGTTATAGAGTACGGAAAGAATTTTAGATTTAATTAATAAGTATTGATGAAAAGAGAATTAGTTATGTTGAGAGTCTAAGCTGTAATTAACAACCTTCAAAGTCTTAGAGCATCTCTTGATAAGTTAATTATGTTTTTGATTGAGTTTGGGTGGTTTAAATTCGTGCTCTGTTTTTGCTGAAAATTCAGTCTCTGTGTTTTTTGTATATCTTGAGCTATAGAACTCCAAATCTAGTTTTGTTTGATTCTGGAGAAACTTCAGAGAGTTCTCTAAAACTCTCACGTTTTGAGTTTGAGCCCAATCTGCTATTAGATTGGTCGAATTGGACCAGACATTTTGTTGCTTACTCTATCATGTTGTGTGACCTGTTATTGCTTAAATTATCATAATTAATTCTCTACATATGATAATTAGGTGAATTCAGTTGGTATTGAAAATAGACTCATAGATCTAGCTTTAATATTATTTTCATGATTTTTAGACATATGTATAAATTATTGGATTCATGGAACCTTGAGCATGTAGTTGAACCTAGTGAGTTTGGTGCAAGTATCATGTTTGCTATGTAGTATTGATGTATAATTATGTGTAGGTATTGATAAGGATATTGGAGACACTACTCACTAGGGGAGCTTTGCTTTTGAAGGAGTTGAAACTTATTTATAAGTAGTTGTTAATATAATTTTTATATATAATAATTCTCATGTAACTAAAGCTACATGACTATGTTGGTTTGTGTTGTCTACTGATTATGGTAAGAATGATATATATATGTGTTGAATTGTGAAAGCCACTTAAGGTGGCATAGTTTGAATATGAACTATGATGAATATATATATATATATATATATATATATATATTATAGTGAGACCATTGAATGGTCGATTGGGCATGTGTAATGATGAATTGTGAATATTGGTACCTATGAGTGCAAGCCACTTGATGTGGTATGAATTGATATGTATTACTTGTGAGAAAGGTGAATTGTGATTCACTATGAGAAATGATGAGAAATGTAAAAGGGATGTTAAATTGTGATGATATAATTATACATATGCATTTTGATATGTTGTAAGAATGATTGAAATATATGCATATGACATGATGTGAGAAATGAGAGGAAAATGTGTGTGTGTGGAGATTAAGCTCCACGATCTGAGACTGAGCTGGGCAAAGAGTCTCAAATGTGGCCATTCATGATATATATCTAAACGTGTGAGATCTGAAACTGAGCTGGACAGAGAGTCTCAGGAATGGCCACCGATATGAATTATAAAAAAAATATGAAAAAGACAAGAAAAAAAAAGTGAGCTTTGTATGAAACGAGTGTGACGTGTGTTGAGAACTCCGGCCAGATTACTAACAAGCATAATCGTACATTTTTGCATCATATTTGCATATATGATGAATGTGGATTGATGTGAGATTATGATTTGTGGATTGCTTGAAATGGTATAATTGTGACACCAATAGTTGGGAATTAATGATATAGTATGGTGATTGTTTAAATAATGTTGAGTGAGGATTTGGTGCAAGATGTGAATGTGATGAATATGGTGGGGTGTAGATATTAAGTATATACACCCATATATATTTATATTAGCAATTGTTAGATTGCTATTGATGTTGTGAGTTAGTGAATATGTTGAGAATTGCTTGATAATTGTGAAATTGTGTTATCAAGATAGTGACACGGGTGTGTCTCAGGCCATGTGGCAAAATACGGGTTATTTTAGGTTAGGACATGGCCATATATAAATGCAACATTCGAACCCGAGAGGAATATGGGTATATACACGGGCATGTCTCGAGCCGTGTGATAAGATACGGTTGGTTCTGGATCATGATATGGTCATGTACTAATGTGTAATTTAGACCTGAGAGTTACACGGTTGGGTACATGAGCGTGTACATGGCCGTGTATCAATTTGAGTAAGTGAGCATTTGGACCGAGAGCTACACGGGCGTGTAACTAGCCGTGTATAAATTTGTGAAGTTGTGCTTTTTGGACCAAGGGTCACACGGGCAAGAATACGGGCGTGTTGAAGACCGTGTAGGTTATAACTTTATTATTTTATATATTATTTTCCTTAATTAGTTCTTGAGGAGAATTATATATTTTCTTATATTATCAATTGCTTATTGAGTCGTAAACTCATTCCTTTGCAATTGTGGTTTTCAGGCTTGATAGACAGAAAGCTTGAAGCGAGTTTTATTGTGAGCTCGGATGGGTCAAATGGCAGGCTTGGTGTTGACATCTCCAACCTCATAAGCATCATCATCATAACATTTATGCATTTTGTACTTAAACTATATGTATCTATTTTGATAACAAATTATGTATATACATAAAATTACAATTTATA
The DNA here is from genome assembly GCA_949673435.1 of Macaranga tanarius. Lineage (NCBI taxonomy): Eukaryota > Viridiplantae > Streptophyta > Magnoliopsida > Malpighiales > Euphorbiaceae > Macaranga > Macaranga tanarius. The sequence goes on along the minus strand of CATIWO010223321.1, from coordinate 2,115 downwards.
TTAGACAAGAGTTTTGTATAAATGCATATCTTTTATTAGAGAAAAAAATTATTATGCCACGTGTTGATGTGTCATTTGAACACTTGTATGTGGTACTTAGAGGGTGCTACATCATAAATGTTGGATCATCTAATGCTTTATTTCGGATATAGTTATGCAATAACAATATTTCTTTGTGTTATAATTTGATATGATGACATTACCCTAAATATTTCTCACCTAGCCTTCCATACACCAAAAGCACATTCAATACAACTTCGTAATGATGAATGCCAACGATTAAAAACCTCTTTAACAGTTCGAGGTCGTCGTCTACGTTGAAATTTAGGCAAATGATATATTGTCTTTTTATAAGATCCAAGAAATCCTTCTAGTTGAGGGTTTCCAGCATCAACCAAATAATATTTTTCTAATTTGTTAAAAAATATAAATGATAAAATTGTTTAATATAGTTAATTAAATTTTAAAATAAGAATAATATCTAAATATTAATACATTATTTATATTTACCTAGCAGAGGTTTCGTAAAATTTAACGTCTCATCTTCTAAAACTTCACGAAATATCCTTGAATTATGAGCAAATCCCTCCCATCCTCTAACAAGCCTGAAAATCGCACGTCAAAACTACATGTGGCCATAATATTTTGAGTTGGAACTCCTTTTCTACCAATGTATTTTACTAAATCAATACTTGCAACTGATGCTGGTACATGAGTACCATATCATAATTAATTTAACATATACAATAATATTACCTTAAAAAAAAAAAAGACATCTAGGATCATTGAAAAATTCGCTGGGAATGGAAGAAAACATCGGATCTTGTGGTCTAATTAAATCCATTAACAATCTTAATAATGATTCCATTACTTCATGAAAAACCCAACTAATAGTCTCACCAGATCGTTGAAATCATTCTTGTACTTGTCTATTTGCAGCACCAAGAGAAAGAATATACAAACAAATACATAATTTTTCTAACACAGACATCTTACATGATTCAACTAATCCATACTTTTCCTTTAAGTCACCACAAAGCTAGTACAAAACTTCCTTATTCATTCTAAACATATTGACACATCTTGTTTCATTTCCTTCCATAATTTATTTTATCCATTTCCACCCTGTAAAATATGAATTGATACATAATTCTCAATATAACTTATTAGTATAAGTAGAAATCAATGCAACCATTAAGCTCGTGCAATTCTCCCATATTTCATCTGTTTCATTAAAATCTTCTTGCATAATAATATTTAGTAGACTTGAATCCATCGTACCTATATAATAAAAAAATAAAAATATTTAACACATAATACTATTTATCATGAGATTTTAAAAAATATATTATTAGTTATCATAAAAAAATAAAAGTATTCAACACATATGCTTAAAGTACTAATTAAATATCACATATGGAGCACTAAAATGCATAAATAAAATGTTGTAAATGCACCGCATAATTAACAATAATTAGGTTCAAGTACAGGATACTTTTAATTATATCAACTTCTAACTACCACTAGAATCACTTAAAAATGACGTGTTGCTCATCAATAAACACTCCATTTGAAGGTATGCTAATTTTGCTTCTGGAGTTTTATATGCAACATACATCTCTCTCTTGCTCTTATCAATCATAATGCGCCCGGCAAATATATGCAACCGACTGCATGGAACTATGCCGGGTAAGTTAATAATATCATCCATCACCTCTGCAATACTACATCCTTGGTTGTCACTTATAGTTTGTTTGAACAAATTAAGTCTATTATTCATGCTATCTTTAATATCTGCTCTCAACTCTTTAAATTCATCAATAATATTTTGCTTCAGTCCTTTTCTATTCCCTTGTTTCTTGCTTGTAGCCGCATGACAATTAACATTGTCACTTCTTTTTTGCTTTTTTTCACTCCCTTCAGAAGCACCGGTTCCACTAGAATTCTTAGATGCCATTGACATATTTTCATTTCCATAAACCATATCATTCAACTGGTCTTGAAAATTTTTTTCCTCAGAATCACCACTACCTTCTCTGTAAGTATCTTCACCACTATCATTCAAATTAACAACTGGTCTCGTAGGGGGATTTGTAGATGAAGATCCCCATATAT
>CATIWO010223319.1:0-10574 GCA_949673435.1 Macaranga tanarius | reverse complement strand
TATCCTTTTTAATGTCAACATGTTAGATTAACGTTGTTGGAACTTAGATTTTTATCTAATGGTTAAAAACTCTGTTTTAGCTACTACCAATTTTACCTAAATGTGATTTTGAGAGGTTTCTACTTTCTACCACAGCAATAGATTATTAATCATAATTATGGTGTCCCAAATTCAACTAATTCTTGAAGTGGGTGTTGATTTAATAATGGTGAATGATATCCACTTCTAATTGATATAAGCAAATCTTGATAAAAATGTGAGAATTGCCAGATTGAAAAGTGGAAGAAATCATTGCACTTGCACTGCTGCAAGGCATAACAACACTCTTGCCAAAACATAGTATGCAAAAAAATTTTGTTTCTAAACTAAATTTCTAACATTGAAAAGAAAAAAGAAATTTAAACAAGTCACAGTATGTTTTTTGTAGTATTTCTCAAATTTTTTTGCAACCTAAGAAATTTTTAAAGAGAAAAAAGGGTTAAAATTTAAATTCACAATTTTTATACTAAAAAAATAAATATTATCGAAATTTGAGTAATCTGATTATAAAAAAAAAACATTTCAAAGTTAAAAAGTTATAAGTTCAATTTATACATGGCCTCCTCACTATTTATGTGTCATATTCTCATCCATAACACTAGAGCTGCTAAATGATCATTTTTTTTGCTCTTTAACACTGGCTCATCTGTACTATTCATCTACATATGCAACAATAAGAATTAACAAAGGGACACCCATTAACAATAATCATTAGGCAGGTAAAAACAATTATTTTTAAGTACATTTTTCGGTTGATACATCACTATTTTAATGTTTACACATATTTGACTTAATTACATCTACCCTATGGTTTTATTAGAGAGATTTATATAAAAAAGAGAAAGAGTACCAACCACTTGAAGATGAAACATCACCAAATTCTCACCTACACCTTCAAAAATAATCAAAGAATATATATCATATATAGCTATAGTTCCTCACCTTCTCTCAATGTTATAGTTATAGATTTAATTATTAGTGTATAAAAGAAGATATACACAAAAATATATATATATAAATAAAGAATGTGCAATAAAATGATATGCTATCTTTCTATAGCCCCACACTTAACTTAGAAGTTAAGTGAACATTATAGCTGCCCTTACAATCATGCACCACCCACTATACTTGCTCATCAAGACCACCTTCAAATGAGTAATTTTTCTTAAAGACAAATCATTCTACTAATGCCCTGAAATAATATGGGCAAGAAATTGAATAAAAAATTTAATATACAAGTTAGAATAATATATGAATTTTATTCAGAAATACTTATAAAACTAATATATTTTATGTATGTCGAAATTTGAATGAGTTACACAACAAAAATTATATACTTCTCACGTCTTTATAAATTATCTTCAGTTTATTAGTGCAATTCACTCGAAAATTTTAGTTTTTTTAATTATATATTTTAATTTTCTACCCCTTCAAATGTTCCCTTAAAATTATACTAATTTACTTTTTGGGACTGAGATACAATCATGCCATATAATAATTAATTACTTAAAATTTGAAAAATTCCCCATCATAATATATATATATATATATATACCAAAAAGCACCTCATTTTTAGATTCTTAATCTACCTAAGTTTCTCTCTCAACTTAATTATTCCATTAATTTGGTAATTGATAATTATATATTTCAAGTAAACATTAATCCCATAATCCTAATTATCTCATTGATCAATCAAACCTAGCTCAAAACAAAAATTAGGAAAATAATTTTTTTTTTTTTAATAAAAAATAGTAATAAAAGATACCTATAACAATTAATTTAACGCAATTGTATACACCACATTTAAAATTAAAGACGTGGCTTAAGTAAAAACAATTCCTACTACCCGATTTTAACAATTGTTGGTAATTTTTTTTATTTAAATTATTGATATATCAAAATTTGTTAAACTTTAACTAATTCAACTTAAGTCATGTATAACTATAAAGACAGTAAAAATCTAAATACTTTCTTCATTATAAGATAAAAATATCTCACCTATACATTAATCATTCAATTTTCTATACCTATACATAAGTTATATACAAGAAAAATACATATATATATACATATGATCAAGAGTTCAAGACCACTAAAAACCTATAAAATATCAATCGGTTATAACATAACAAAATCAAATTAATTAGCCAAATATCAAAATCATACTTATTGTTATTAATTAATAATTCTTTGCTCCTGTTTCATTGTCCACATTATATATCATCATTTCAAACTACACAGCTCCTATATTTAATCAAACACAACATAACAACTCCAAAAAAAACCTCATAAAAACAATATTTAAACATAGTAATCAAATCATATACACAAAGGTACAAGTCTCTTCCTTCTTCTTCTCCAATCCTATGAAGTCACCTCTTTCTTCTTCCTCTTCCTCACTTCTGATCAGGAAAGCTCGACTCTCTCCATATCTATTCACCCTTTTAGCTTTCATTGTCTTTGTTTCCATCCTCTATGGAGAAGACTTCACGTGTCTTCTCGGCCAACTCGACCCCGGTTCAGACAGGCTATTAACCAGACCTGGTGAGTATAATACACCTGAAGTAGATAAATTTTAAACATGATTTAAATGTACGTTTGCATGCATTAATTTAAGTTTTTCTGTTTATGACTGAGTTGGGTTTTGATTGTTATTGAACTTAGAGAAGAAATGGGAGAAGTTACCTTTTGCTATAGGGAAGACCCCAGAAGGATGTGATTTGTTTAGTGGGAGGTGGGTTAAGGATGAGTCAACTCGGCCGCTTTATGAAGAATGGGAATGTCCTTACATTCAACCACAGTTAACTTGTCAAGAACATGGCAGGCCTGAAAAGGATTATCAGTACTGGAGATGGCAACCTCATGGCTGTGACCTTCCAAGGTTTGTTCTTGCTAAACATTTCCTATTTTCATTCATTAAACACTTAAACATTTTTCTCAAGTATTTGATTGAGTTCCTCATTATTTACAACTAGCATTTCAATTTTGTTCTTTCTTTATTGGATGCTGAGTTGGTGAACAACTCTAAATTTCTATGATTGTTTCATTGATAATTAATCATGCAATAATTTAACATATTATACCATTTTACGTAGTAATTATCAAGATAAAGTTAAATAATTAAATGATAAATATTTTCTTTATGATATTCAAATAATTATGAGTTTATCAACATCTATTGATTTAAGCAATAAGAAAATTGAATTTTTTTTAAGTAAGTTCTCGAATTTAAGTTTTATATATGAAGAAATATATAATAGAAATTGCTCTTATCCATCAACTTAACTCCAAAATACTCCGAATTTATATGATAACTGAATGTCAATACATTAAATATAAAATAATTATAAATTTCATTTCTAATGCATCCAAATGATGAAACTTTCCTCCTAAAATATTAAAATTAAAAATTATCAAGGTTTATTGTTATTATATTAAAAAAAAAAAAAAAGGAGTTGGTTTGCTATTGCTTTAATAATGGTTAACACTACAAAGCATGCATAAGAATTTACGTCATTAATTAATTAGTTGTTGGCATGTACGTCTTCGTGACTCTTTGGCTCGCCGGTTTGGTTGCTTTCTCCGCCCTATGCCGGCGGGGATCACTCCTTCTTGATAGCGAAGCAAATGTCAATTATAGATTTCTCCCGAGAATGGGTCAATACCTTCGTGCTGGAGCTTATTTGTTTAACCTTCAACGTGCATCAGACGTACATTCCTTGATGTTTATGAGAATCTTTATATATATCTTGGGATTATGATTTGTATAGTTTATAATTTGTGTCATTTATTTAGGGTTAATGGGTGATTGACATACAAAATCCATCTATATATTAAGTTTTTTATTTGTAATATTTATTTTAGTGTTATAGTAGAAATAAAAAATTGCATATATGTAGCAGTTAAATAAAACAAGGATCTTAATTATTTTGAATATTAAAAGAGTACGTATTTTGTATCCTTTTATTTTTAAATAAAATTTTTTTTGTCTGTTTTGTATGTTGCGATTACATATATATTTAAAATATATGTCATTCGTCCAATTATAAGATTTAATATTGTGGGTGCGGATGAAAATTTGATCATTTAATTAGTTGTTGGATTCACAAATAAACCAATGAAATGCCACATATATGACATGATCTTGGAAGTCATGATGGTTACTTGACCCTCTTTATTTTCAAAATCTTTGATCTTCATTGAAGTTGAAACTTGTTAATTAGTAATCATTTTTTTATATGACAACAATTCTTTTCTATATGCAGTTTCAATGCCACATTAATGCTTGAGACCCTTAGAGGAAAAAGAATGATGTTTGTTGGTGATTCTTTGAACCGTGGCCAGTATGTTTCCATGATCTGTCTTCTTCATAGACTCATTCCTGAAGAGGCCAAATCCATGGAAACTTTTGATTCATTAACAGTCTTCACTGCCAAGGTATACATATGAGTATAAATTATCCACAACTCATTATGTATCACAATCAAAAAGTACTTTTTAGTAGCTTCAGTTTAATGAAATTCTGGATGAACAATTCTTGTTTTGTGTATTTTTTTTCCAGGAGTACAATGCTACAATTGAGTTCTATTGGGCACCATTTCTTCTTGAATCAAATTCAGATAATGCTGTTGTTCATAGAATTTCTGATAGAATTGTAAGGAAGGGTTCAATCAATAAACATGGCAAGTATTGGAAAAAAGTTGACATTATGGTTTTCAATACTTATCTATGGTGGATGACTGGCCTCAACATGAAGATCTTGTAAGTTCCTTTTTCTTTTTCTTCTACATTACCAAACAAAACTTTGTATCTTTTATTTTATTTGCAAATTTTTTTGCCTATTTTGAATTTACTGCATCCGATAGTCACATTTTTTTTTATATATATACTCCAAATATTTTATACTTAGCCAATAAAAATACGATACTTATTCATATATTATAAATCTGGCCATCGAATATAATATATTTAGAAGAGTACGAATTTGTATCTTTTATTTTCTTTGGAAATTTTTTTGCCTATTTCAAGTTTACTGTATCCAATAGTCACATTTTTTTTATATATACTCCAAATATTTTATACTTGACCAATAAAAGTATGATACTTATTCATATATTATAAATCTGGCCATCAAATGTAATATATTTAGAAGAGTACGAATTCTATTTATTTTGATTGGTCCACTAGCTAGGTAAACAAATTAAAATATCTATTAATGTACGGCTCATGTTTTGCATCAGACAAGGTTCTTTTGATGATGAAGTTAAAGATATTGTTGAGTTACCAACAGAGGATGCTTATAGGATGGCAATGAAAAGCATGTTGAGATGGGTGAGAAAGAACATGAACCCCAAGAAAACAAGGGTCTTTTTCACTAGCATGTCACCTTCTCATGGAAAGTAAGTAGATTCTCTTCACTCATTGGAGGCTCTTTTTTCTCTTTCAACAAACATATATTAGATTCTTTGTAATTTAATTTCTAATTAGTTTTTTGCATTCATATAATTGTAGATTGACATATAAACTTTAATGCAGGAGCATAGATTGGGGAGGTGAACCGGGTCTCAACTGTTACAATGAAACAACTTTGATCAATAATGCAACATATTGGGGTTCCGATTGTCGAAAAAGTGTGATGGAAGTGATTGGAGAAGTATTCAGAAAATCAAAATTCCCAATTACATTTTTGAACATTACTCAATTATCAAACTATCGTAAAGATGCACACACATCAATCTACAAGAAGCAATGGAATCCATTGACTCCTGAGCAGTTAGCTAATCCTTTTAGCTATGCAGATTGTGTGCATTGGTGTATGCCTGGCCTTCAAGATGTTTGGAATGAGCTTCTATTTGCCAAGCTATTCTATCCTTAGTAAAATGTACATAAATTTGGCTCAAAAGTGGTGAATCAGAATGGGGTTTTTTTTGTTGGTGTTGATTGAGGTGAAATTTGAATTTGTTGGAGAGGAGAAGAGAAAAATGACAACAACAAAAAAAGAAATGAAAGAAAAGGAATATCTTTGTACAATTGTAGTCATTGTTGGAAAGAAAAAAATTCTGAAAGAAAAATCAATTGAATTGATTTATGGCCTTTAAGACTGTTAAGTTATGATCAATAATATATATTATAGGCCCAAATTTTTGTATGTGATGTGGTCACATAATCAATTTTTGAACTTGTCTTCTTTTAGTGTAGTTCTTAGTGTTGGAGCAAATTGGGTTTGATCTTTTCCATATAATTACTATTTCATCCCTGTCACTTTTTGCATCTTGTGGATTATTAGCTACCCATATATGATCGTCAATGATTAATAGAAAAAAAAATATAGTATATATTTTATAACTGTTACGGATATTTAATAGATGTTTAGCTGATAATTGATTGACACTAAATGTTCGATAATATTATAATAATTTTATAAAGTTAAAGAAAGTAAATAAAAAAAAGGAAAAGGTTAGACTTTATTTCATGAATAATACATTTTGGCAAGAATTATTTTCCACATTTCCATGTGGGCTCAATCATGTGCGATGTAATGTAAGGAGACTAATATATGTACACAAACAATGAAATATGGATTTTTTATTTTTTCCAAAATTGGAGACCTATGTGTTCCCAAAATTACAATTGGCATAAGAGTGAAAGAGAGGGAGCAATTCATCACATGTGAGATACAAATGGTCCAAAAATTCCAAGGATTGATAGTGTCATATATGAGAGACCTATAGGTTAAAGCATATGGATTATGGAGCACTCTTTTTTTTTTTTTTCCTAAAAGGTTATTTTTGGTTGAATTTATTTTTTTCTTTGAGTGATTTTAAAAATTTGACAGAATGAATTTAAAACTATATTTTAAAAAAATTGAAATTTAATTAATAAAAAAACTTTTTTTTAACCAATTGAATTAACATTTACTGATATAAGCAATGGAGTGCTTTGAATATTGGTGGATAGGTACATATGTTGATCTTTTTGTCACAAGCTGCATGCCGTGCTTGCCAAATGATGCTCAATTTGACATATAAAAGTATATAGTGACTAAGAAAACTGTCCATCTTATCATAATTCAGAGATATAAATTAAGTGCTTGAACACAACTTTTATGGAGATTCTTGTGTATTGCATCCAACCAAATAAAAGTTATTGAATCATCGTCAAGTTGGGTCCAATTATATGGCCAGTTTAATGCCTGTAGATTATTTTTGGCCTACTACAATATTTTTTAATACTTTATCTTTTTAATTTACAACTAATTATTTAGACGGTTGAATTTGTCAAAAATAAGATTTATCAATAATTTTCATACTATTTAAAAGTATCTAAATAATTTTTTAATAAATTAAGATAAAAATATTTAGAAATATGAACTAAATAAAAAATATTTAAAGTTAATATTTTTAACAAATTGAAATGTTAAAATGAACAATTTTTAAGTTAAAGGTAAACGACAAAACTTTTCTAAATAAGAAACCACACATGTATTATAACATTTTCTTTTGAAAAGGCTTTGAATTCTTGAGCTTGATAATGATTTTTAATCAATTGATGGCACAATTTTTAGTTTCTTTTATTTTTCCTTTTCTTTCCCGTAATTTTAGGAGATAACATGAAAATTAAAAATGAATTGCTTAAACGTTTAATGATATGAATCGAATATTCTCTATTTAATTTTTCCATCTAGGATCGATTATAATACTTAATGAAAAAAATATATAAAAGGTATACTCATGAGCTATCTAAATTTAACTTGAATAATCATAAGACATATAATTACTTTTATTTTTGCAATTTCTTGGGTACAATTTAAGTCGAGATCTAATCAGTAATCTGAAATTAATGTGGTGTCTTAGGATGTGTCTTAATAAGTTCGTGAAATACTAATATTTTATGGTGGACAAATCAAGGGAAGCAAACAAGAAAATAAGAGTGGCTTTGATTTGATTGTTTAAATTTATGTGAAAAATGTGGGGAAAGTTTTATTATAATTAGCCTTCTTGCCCACTTGCATTGCAACTTGCAGATCCAGCTCTTTCAACACACGACATATAGTACATATATATATAAAGAGAATATAAAAAGAATTAAAAAAATAAACACAACTTGCCTAGGTTTTTAATACAAGTTGAATTATTGTACAGTCAAGTTGCACATCAACTTTTGATTCCTTTATCCCAATAAAGCTATATGTTAATACATAGTTTTCAATGAACTCAGTCCAGACTGCTATAAACAGAAGATGTATATAATAAATCTTTTCTTAATATATAGATCTGAATTATTCTAATTTTCTCCTAATAAATTTCCTTTAATTATAATTCTTTTATCAGAAAGAGTTATTTATTATAAATACTTATTAAAGATTAAATACGTGTCGCATTTTAGTCTGTATTATACAATTAAAATGTAACAAATGAGATAACAGCGGTATACATAAAATCAAACTTTCGACTTTCCTTAATACCCGGTTCAAATAAACAATTAAAATAACATTTTTTAAATTATTTTAATAACAACAAGGCATTAAAAGATTTCAAATGGTAAAATTCCTACTAAATTATCAATGCCGACTATCATGAGACAGCTAATATAAGCATATATATATATAACAGAAGATTTTCAAAAATATTATGTACTCCATAAACCAAGAATTGAAGAAAAAGAACCTTGGTCGTACAGCATATACATTTATCATAATCACCACTTGCTTATCTTTTAACATATGCCTGTCGTCAAGAAAAGCATATGTTATCATTATAAAACTATTAACAACTTGAAAACCATGTTCGATGCGTGCTTTTTGCTTTAAAATAAACTATAATTTTGAGTGAAAATTACAAGATCAAGAATCTTTTCTCCAGTTAAATCATCAAGATTATTATGTTAATTAGTTTAAGTTCAACAAATTATGTACATTTGTTTTATAATTTGTGATGGATAATAGCTGATATTATCAGCAATAATTCACTCATAAGTTTGATTAATTTATTAGAGATAGAAAATCATTACCATCATCATCTTAAAATCCCCATACACAAATAAGAGATCACAAAAAAAAAATACCGAATTCTTTTTCTCGAAAGAAAATATATTTACAATAAGAACAAGAAGAAGAAGTGATTTAGAGTCATTATGTATACAAGAAAAGGCCCTCTGGACAATAATAATTATAAAAACAAAGGACATTTAGACTGACCAAAATGTAAAACATAAAATTAACATTTCACTATTTACTGATATATAATAATTGTTTGCTAATATAATTAAGGAGGTAGCAATAATCTTGAAGGAAAACAAAGTTGATATATAGCATCAAAATACTATAAACACCTTCATGAAGTTGCTACTTGGATCTACAAATTCCCAATTCAGGAGGCATTATCAATCCACAAGATGATGATGATGATGATGATCGAATTAAACCAACCCGAGTCGAAAACAAAAAAAGAAAAAAATTTGAAGTACAAGAAAAACCCATTTAAGAACAAATTAAGATGATAAAGATGATGGTGATAATAATATATAATCTATATATATATATTGCTAATTCTTGGCCATGTTCTCAGCTATCTGAGCCAAGGATTGCAAATTGCACCTTAATATTGTATCAACAAAAACACATGTATCCTCCTTAGTGTTTCCTGGTGGTATATCAACAACATAAGATTCAATAACAACCGTACCATTTCCACTAGGAGAAGCATGAAGAGTTGTCACCGACCGGTAGTTGTTCAGCCGGTGGTCACCGCCGATCATGCTAAAGCTCAGAACATGACGTTCATCATCAAGAATCTCTAACCTTTCAGTGCTTGACTCAGCAGGTAATCCTGACACCACATGAATCTCTCTGAGTGTGCCTACATCCCCATCTCCGTTGATCAAATGACAGCTCTTGACAAAGTGTTTATAAGCTTGTGGGTTGTCAAAACGGCGAACCACCGACCATACAGTAGAAACAGGTGCATTTATAGTCTTGAACGCGGCGGAGCAACACTGGTTTGGCCCTACAGTGCGTGTATGGCAGCAAGAAACATCATCAGGCAGGGCTGTATCCCAAGAAAGCGGAACCTGCCGCCAAGAATGCTTGTGGCAAGACGCCGCCGTGGTGACGGCAGTTGTTGTGGTGGTGGTAGTGGTGGTTCTTTGTACCTGTAGGGAAGCTGCAGGCATATTTTTGTGTTACTTATAAATTCTTGATGATTAGTAGTTGGGGTTAAAGATTCATGCGAAATACATGGCAAGATTTATGAGCATACACATATATATATGTGTAAGAATATAGAGAAGAAGAGAAGAAAGGTGTTTCTTGAAGATGGTTAATTAGTGTCAAGTTGGATTAATGTGATGTATTTTAAATGGTTGGAGATTTGAAGAGATTAGTTTTGAAGGATGAATTGATGATGATGATGATCTTATCATGCATCATACACCAGACTAAAGAGCAAGTGGATCATCAACTTGCAACTTCTTTGGACTTAGTTTTGGTACATTATCCCCTTTATTCTATTCACAACTACAACATTGCCATTTTAATG
>CATIWO010223207.1:0-12844 GCA_949673435.1 Macaranga tanarius | reverse complement strand
CAAACTGTATTATGCTATGAATAAAATATGAATGATGTTTAAAAGAAAAAGAAAAAAGGAAGGTTGTTGATTATGTGATTGGAAAACCTCCGGTGAGCCGGAATGAATTTTTACCGATTTGTTATAAATGATTCTTTTGGTTTGAAGAAAAACCTGCTCAATTTATATAAATTCTTTATGAGTGATTTGAAAGTAATTTGATTATTTTCAAATATTCTGGTTATTGTTATTTCCCTATTAGTTCTTGTGACAACGTTGTAATCTGTCCATTCACTGGGTATTTTCTTGTGAAAATACTCACCACTCTTTTATTTTAATTTTTTTTTCAGAGTATTATAGTTTGTTGATCGTGAGATAAGTCTTAGTATACCAGAGCTATTGCAAGATATAAAGTACATGATGGTAAGATCCGGGAGCAAAGATTCTTTGACTAAGGAGTGAACTTAGTTTTGTATGATGATTATATTTTGCAGTTAGTGTTCTTAAGAGTTATAAGTATAAATTAGCATAGCATGAAAGTTAATGAAATATTAAGATAGTTTTGTAATTATGATTGAGATCAGAACTTCAGTATGTTAAGAGTTGAAGACATTTATACTTTTGTGCACATATAAGTACAGTTGAGTAAGTGTTTATTTTTAATATTATATTAGTTGTGAGAATAATTATTTTTAGCTAGAAGTGGTGCCCTGAAACATCAATACTCAAGTTAGATGTATGGAGGTTAAGAGCATCTAATGAGAGTATCGATGAGGAGGGGTGTCACACTTCCGGTGTATAATGTGTTAAATAATTAATATTAAAATCTCATGTGGCTAATATTATTTTTTTTTCTTGAACAATTCTCATGGGGCTAACTTGATTAACCCTAATTTGATTTAGTTTCCCAGTTGACTAGACAGTTTATTTTCTATAAATAGCTTGTTGGTTTGAAAATTTGAAGCAATCATTATTATATTTGGTTAAATATACATCAAAGATCATTTTATGTCAACTTGTTATCTCTCCACATCCCTTTCATAAAAGTCATCAGTATGCACTAATTTATATTTAAATTTGGCTTTTGCTATAATATACACATTCATATATACAAATAAATTTAAAATTTTGTTTTTATTTAAATAATAATTATATTAATTTTATTTAATATATGTAAGGACACAATTAAATTTTGCCTGCCAATGGCCCTTAATTAAGCAATAAAATTTGGAAAACTCAGAATTAAGTCAACTACCAAATCTGTATTTTTCCATTTGCTTCATTTGTAATTGTATTTTATATTAACATTTTTTAATTACACCGGAAATAATTTTATATTAACTTCATCAATAAATTTTTGTGAATAAAATTTATTCAAAAAATTGAACCATAACCAAAGCATAAACCTTATAGTTCACATAGATTCACCCCTAAAGTTTACTCAAATATTCTTTTTTGCAGAATGCATAGTTTCACCCCTAAACTTTACTAAAATATTTGTAGGCGGCAGGGTTCAGCACGCGCCCAAGTATTTGGCGACCACAGCACTGTGCGGGTTCAGGGCCCACTAGGAATACAATTTGGGCCTTTTGATAGGCTTTGGTTGGAGAATGAAGTCGCTACCCGGGTAAAATTCGGGACACTTTTACAGTAACTGGATCCTATGGAGAGAGTCCAGCAGCCGTCCTCAGATATTAGGTCCGAAAACTGGGTATGGGCATTGGAATGGCCCACCCGACCTTGCGATTGGCCTCCGTTTGTGTTTTGTATTTTATTATTTTTAATTACTTAATTATCCCTTTATGTACATGCAAATGGTTGTTTTAATCCAAACAATTCCCAATTTATAATAAATCCAAGTTTGTTTATTAAGTCCATTTTTATGCAATTTGGTCCTTAGTCCATACATTCACACACAATTCCACAATTCACAATAAAACAACTAAAACAAAAATAATAATCCAAACAACCATAATTAAAAGCACACACAAAGAAATGAGGGAGGAGAAATGAGTTACAACCCTTTTTACATGCAGAATAAATAAATAAAATAAATAAAAAATAAATAAAAATACACCACAAATTAAATAAACTAAAACTAATATTAAATCTAGTAACCCGTGGACTACTTAATGTTTAAGCCTACAATACAAATTAAGAGTTAAATTTTAAAAAATAAACACCTTACAAAAAGATAATAAAAAAGTTAGTATATAATAAAAATAATCAATAATCAAATTCTAACTTACTTAATTATAAGAAAAATTAAATTAATTAAAAATATTTCACAATATCAAGTAACTCAATTAAATTAACAAATAATTATTTAAATTATGCATGTCTAATTAATTTTATCACCATTAATTAAGGATTAAATAAAAATAGAATAAAAAATAATACACAAAATATACAAGCCAAAAATAACAATAATAATAATAATAATCAAAATAAGAATAAAATAAAAACAAATAAAAAAAAAGAGTAACGTCAACAATGCATGGCAACAGTGCCATGCACTCTTGACAAAAAGAAAAAAATGAATTGGTTGATGGGATAATGGCTTATCAGCAGAAAAAAAAATAAAAATAAAACTAAAGATACAAAGAGGCGTCACCTCAATATCAAAGAGGCGACGCCTCTTTGAAATTTTGAAATTGAGGCGATGCCTCTACGAAGAGGCGTCACCTCTATAACTTTTGGTGCAGGAAAAAAATTAAAAAATACGAAAAAAAGATGAAGATTTTTACTAAAAAGATTTTTTTTGCCCTCAGAGTCTGATTTCGAGTGCTCCAGAGGTGTATGGATTTTGATCCTCTTTCCTCTAGAAATTTCCACATTCTTTTGTCTCTATTTTTTTTATTTCTGATTTCTTCTACTTTTCGTTTTTATTTTTTGTTTGTTTTTTTATCTCGTCTCACGTTCCTCTCACGTTTTATAGAGATTTTTATGCTCTTAACTCCCCACGTCGCCATTTATTTCTCCATGGCATAACGTGGGACGATCCACATTCTGCCATTAAATTTTTTTTGTAACTGATAAAAAAGAGGCACCGCCTGTACAGGTGAAGAGGCGACGCCTTTGTGTGAAAGAGGCGTGCGCCTCTACACTTTTTTTTTTTGCTTAGTATTTGGGTTTGGTTTGGTGGGTCTGGTCTGATGGTTTTGGCCTAGTGAATTTGGGTTTGGAGTGTGTGTTTGGGTCTCTCATAAGTGGGTCAGAATCCAATTTCTTTGCTGAGCTAGACTTATATGTCATTCTTCGTGGACCGGGCCAAAATCATGTGTCCACAGTTTGCCCTCCTACTTTTTTAAAATTGAAATGCAAGTAATGTAATAAGATTTATGAAAAACACATGCAAGCATTACAATAATCTATGAAAAAATAATTAGAATGCAAATTACGAAGAAAGATTCCAATCTTCGGGGTAAGACAAAGAATTCTAGTTTCATTCCATCAACATTGATGTACAAATCAAGAGGATTTTAATCAGATAGGCAGTCTCGTATCATCAACCTTGATGTTTAAAATCAAGAGGTTAGACTTACTGCTAGGGTTTCCACCCGTCATCCTCGGAGTTAACTATCCGAGAGGACATTCTAAACTAATCCCGTCAGTCTTGATGTTCAAAATCAAGAGGAAAAATTCAAACCGTCAACCTTGATATACAAATCAAGATGTTTTTCAAAAATATTTCAAGCCGTCAGCCTTGATGTTCAAAATCAAGAGGCCTTTCGAGAAAAGGAAAACGCCTTATCACCACCTCCCCGTGTCAGGCAAAACGAATGAAAACCAATGAGTTGAGCCATATAGCTACTTCGGGTGTCAGACGAAAATAAGTGAATTGAGCCGTATAGCCGGTTCGGGCATTAGGTAAAAATATATGAAACAAGTCGTATAGCTGCTTTGGGCATCAGGCGAAAATATATGAAATGAACCGTATAGCCGCTTCGAGCGTCAGACGGAAATCAAGGAAGAGAAGCCGTAAAGCCACTTCGGGCGTCATGTGAAAACAAATAAAAGAAGCCGTATAGCCTCTTCGAGTGTCAGGCGAAAACAGAAGAAAAATTGTGGCTATGAAAAGGCCACCACGAAGTTGTGTTTGTTAAAAAGAGAAAAATAAATAAAAATACACCACAACTTAAATAAACTAAAACTAGTATTAAATTTAGTAATCCGTGAGCTACTTAATATTTCGGCATGCAATACAAATTATGAATTAAATTTTCCAAAAAATAAACAACCTAAAAAAGATATTAAAAATTTAGTACAAAATAAAAATAATCAATAATCAAATTCTAACTTAATTAATTACAAGAAAAAATAAATTTAAAATTAATTAAAAATATTTCACGATATCAAATAACCCAATTAAATTAACAAATAATTATTTAATTAAAATTTAAATCATACATGCCTAGTTAATAAAATCACCAAGAAAATACAATACAATATTACACAAAATAAGCAAGCCAAAAAATAAATAATTATCAAATAGAGAATAAATAAATAAATAGATAAAAAATCAAACAAAAAACAAATAAAATAAGTAAATAAATTATTAAAGCAGAGACAAATAAATTATTAAATACCAAATAAAAATTAAAAAGAGGGAAAAATATTAAAAAGAAAGAAAAAAATAAAATAACATAAAACAGTAAAATAAACTATAAAACAAAACAAAAAAAATGAAAATAAATAAATAAATAAATAAGTAAATAAGGCAACGTGCATGCCTGCCATGCACGTTACCTTATAATCTTAAAAAAAAAACTTAACAAAACATAAAGGCATCACCTCTATGGCAGAGAGGCGGCGCCTCATCAATTTATTTTTCTAATATAGGTGACTCCTCTGCGGTGAGGTGTCGCCTCTATGGGCTCTACAACTTGAAAATATTTTACAAATTAAAATCAATCTTTTAATTGTCTAATTTTCTTTATAATAGGGTCACAAACCAACACAAACTTGTTAAAAAACACACTGCAATAAAAAAATAGCTACGTGAGAATTATCAAAAAATATCAAAAACAGAGTATGTAAAAAAGAAGAAACATTTACTAAAATTCAAATTGAAAATAATTTGGCCATCAGATTTGGATTCCGAATGCTCCTCACTTCAGTAAAGAATGAATTTTGGAACTTTTGTCCTTCTGCCTCTTTTCTTTTCTTTAGTTTTTTTTTTGTTTCTGATTTTTTGTTCTTCTTCCAACCACCTTACTTATCTCCAAATCCCCCCATTTGTAGTGGTTTTCAGCTTTTAACATCCTATTTACTCCCTATATTGCCATTTACTCCTCCATGGTAGAACGTGGAGCGATCCACATTTTGCCATTAATTTTTTTGTAACTGGCAGAGAAAAGGCACACGAAAAGAGGCACCGCCTCTGCTCTTTTTTTTAGGCTTAGTATTTGGGTCTGGTTTAATGGGTCTAGTCTGATAGGTTTGGAAGGTGTTTGGGGTGTGTTTGGGTCTCTCACAAGTGGGCCAAAATCCAATTTTTTTGCTGAGTTGGGCTTATCTGTCATTTTCATCATTGGGCTTTTGCCTCATGGACCGGGCTAAAACCATGTGTCCACAGTTTGCACCCTACTTTTCAAAAATCAAAATGTAAGCAATATAATGATATTTATGAAAAAGCACATGCAAGTATTACAACAACTCATGAAAAAGAAAAAATATAAATAACAAAGAAAGATTCCAATCTTCAAGGTAAGACAAAGAATTCTGATTTCATTCCATTAACCTTGATGTTGAACATCAAGAGGATTTAAATCAAATAGGCAGTCTCGTACCGCCAGCTTTGATGTTCAAAATCAAGAGGTTAGAGACTTGCTACTAGGGTTTCTGCCCATCATCGTCGGAGTTATCTATCTGAGAGGACATTCCAAACTAACCTCGTCAGCCTTGATGTTCGAAATCAAAAGGGAAAATTCAAATCGTTAACCTTGATGTACATATCAAGAGGTTTTTCAAAAATATTTCAAGCCGTCAACTTTAATGTTTTAAATCAAGAGACCTTTCGAGAAAATGAAAATGTCTTATCACCACCTTAGGTGTCAAGAAAAATAAATGAAAACCAATGAGTTGAGCCATATAGCCGCTTCGGACATTAGGCAAAAATATATGAAACAAGTCGTATAGGCACTTCAGTCGTCAGGTAAAAACATATAAAATAAGCCGTATAGCCGCTTCGGGCATCAGGTGAAAACATATGAAATGAGCCGTATAGCCGCTTCGGGCATCAGTCAGAAAATAAAAAAGAGAAGTCGTATAGCCACTTTGGGGTGTCATGCAAAAATAAATAAAATAAGCCGTGTAGCCACTTCGAGTGTCAGGTAAAAATAAAAGAAAAGAGCTATATAGCCACTTCAGGTGTCTGGTGGAAACAGAAGAAAAAGAGTGGTATAGCCACTTCAGGTATCAAGCAAAAATAGAAAACAGAAGAAAAAAGCCATATAGCCACTTCAGGCATCTAACGAAAATAAAAAGAAAAGAACTGTATAGACATTTTGAGCATTAGGTGAAAGAAGAAGAAAAGAGCCGTATAGCCATTTCGAGCACTAGATAAAAAAATGAGTAACATGAGCTGTATAGCCACTTCAGGCGTCAAGCAGAAAATAAAAAAATGAGCCGTAAAGCCACTTTGGGCGTCAAGCAAAAAGTATTTAAAGTGAGCCGTACAACCACTTTGGGTATTAGGTAGAAAATAAGTAAAATGAATCATATAGCCACTTCGAGCGTCAAGCGAAAAATAAGTAAAACGAACTATATAGCCACTTCGAGCATCAGGTAAAGACGAAGAAAAAGAGCTGTATAGCCATTTCAGGCATCAGGCGAAAATAGAAAAAAAGAGTCGTATAGCCACTTCGGGCATCAGGAGAAAATAGAAGAAGAAAAGAGTTGTATAACCACTTCGGGCATCAAGTAAAAATAAAAAAAAAGAGCCGTATAGCTACTTCGGACATCAGGTAAAAATAGAGGAAAAGAGTCGGATAGCCACTTCGGGTATCAGGCGAAAGTAAAAGAGAAGAGCTGTATAGCCACTTCGGGCATCAAGCGAAAATAGAAGAAAAGAGCCGTATAGCCACTTCAGGCATCAGGTGAAAGCAGAAGAATATAGCCATATAGCCACTTCGGACATCAGGCAAAAGCAGAAGAAAAGAGCCGTATAGCCACTTCGGGCATTAGGTGAAATGTCATTTTTCAAAAAGCACTTTATAAAGTGGTTGACAACAAATAATTGAACTGATGTATGTATAATTGAAATGCTCAAAAACTTGTAAAAATAATTTTAACAAACATTACTTCATGTAATGTATGTATGCATGAGATTTAAAAACAAGTTTTGTAAAATAAGTGACTAGTCAAATGCCTCTTCCATTTAGAGCTTATCCTAGGAAATTGGTTTTCTTTTCTACCATAGAATCCAAATTTACAAATTGAGTCTATAACCAACTACCATTGAGACTAGTATTATTAGAAAAAAAAATCGAGACCCTCTATGGTTAAACTAGGATGATGATACAACAAATGCCTCTTGGCTTAATTGCGGTCTAAGAATCAATGATTGTTGCAGGACTGTCATGAATATGCTTGATGTGAAAGAGACACTCCAGTTGCCCCTAATAAGATTATGCTATTCTTAAAAGTCCAGATGATTGCCCCCCAACTTAAAATCACAACCAATTTTTATTTTTATATTCCCTATTTTATCTAGGCCGCTCTCTTTTGAGAGTTTTTGAATCTAGCTGGGTCTTTTATTTTTCCTCTTTTGCCTAAATCGCTCCCTTTCTGAGAGTTTTCAATCTAGCTAGGTGGTTCCAAAATCATATTGATGATTAACTATTGTCGGTCAGCCTGACTGCCTGATATCCATACTGCTGTAGTGTGCTCGTTATTGACTGCTAATTTGATACTCATATGATTGACTGTTTGATGTTTGTGTTGCCACTTTAGCTATTGATTCTCTAGATTTGTTGTTGATCCATATCTGACACTTTGTGTGCTAACATCATGTCAACCATACCCATTTTACACGATTACTCGTTTGTTATGACTGTACACACTAAATTATGCTTGTTATTGACCAGCTTCTGGTCAATTATTTTGCAGCTCACAAAGATTTCAGAAGGTTGGTGAAGATGGGTGTTAAAAGGGGATTTTAATTTTGGTGAATATGAGAAATTTCCAATGGCTACACAAGGATCAACTTTTTCAAATATGTGTGGCATTCAGGATCTTTCTTCCTTTTTTTCTCCTCTCTCCTCTTCTTTCTCTTTTCTTTTATCCTTCTTTTATTTCTTTTCTTTTCTTTTTCTCTTCATGGTTTTTTTCATCATATTTTTGAAGATGGTCAATGCAAAAGAGAAGTAAAAGGTTTAATGCCCAAAGAGAAATTAAAAGTCAATCCTGACATTTAGCCATTTTGTTTGATGGGGTTTTTTCTTTTTTCTTTTTTCTTTTTTCAATTTATTTCTCTCTCATTCAAGCATAACATAAGGTGTACAATTATAATAAATTCATATTCATGTAATTTTGAGCAGTTTGACATTTATTAGCACAAATATAAAAAAAGTTGTAGTAAAATATTGTTCTAATTTATTACAGCCATAAGAGATAACTACAGTCATTCACGCATATCCAGCTTCATGTCACCCTCAATTTGTACACCAAAGCGGTATAACTCCTCAAAATTCATACTGCCCATATTCTTCAGCTTATCAGCAATAAGTGTAATATAGGCTTCTATAGCTATCAACAGTTGATATAATTCTGTAGGTTTATATTTTTTCTGAGCCAACTTTCCTCTCCATCTAGTCAGGAAGCTGGTAAAGGGTTCATTAGACTCCTACTTTGTATTCTGCAATTCTTAGAGGGATACCTCAAACTGAGAATTTAACTTATATTGTTTGATGAAGGCTGAACAAAGCTCCTTCCAGTTTTGTTGAACATGTGCATCCAGAGTATAGTACCATTTAACAGCAGCTCCTATTAAGGACGTCGAAAACTACTTAATAATTTATACCTTAGTAAGTCCAGTGGGCTTTATGAAAGTAACGTGCTGTCGAAGATGAAGGTGAGGATCATCTGTCCTATTATACTTCTTGATGTTTAGAAATTGAAACTTCGTGTGTAATGGTTCATCTTTATCTAAATCTAAGTCAGCGAAATCATAATTGAATCCAAGCTTCTTCATTGCATTTTGCAGCTGACCCATCTGTCTTTTCATATCTTTCTCCCATTCTGGTTCAGCTGAATCCTCTGCTACTTTCTATTTTCCTTTGAGCGGTTCACCAAATATGGTTCTAGTTTCAGAAGATTCTTCATCCATGGGTCTCCTTCTGAACATCTCAGTTTTCACCTCTGTGCATATTTGTCGCACCTCATCCCTACACTCCTTCAGAATTTCTTACCTGAAGGATTCTAGATCAAAATTGGAGGGTCCTAAAATTCTGTTTCCCTTTTAGTATGGTCTCAATTGACTAGTTGGAATCTTGATACTAGTGGATCAAATTACCCTTGACTTGCTTTCAATTAGAAGAGACTTTTGGCTGTAAAAAGATGAATTTAAAAAATGAAAATGAGTAACATGCATGCATGAAATGCAGATGATTTTTTCTCTTTTTTTCAAAAGTTTATAAAACAAACACACGAAAAGAAAACACACATAAGTCTCAATAACAACGCCTTCCAACCTTATTCTTTCCACACATGTGTTCAAGGTAAGTCTCTCACCCTAGAAATTTTAGTTTGAGTTTTAATTATTAACAGGGGATAATAAAAATGACGTACATACATAACCTCTCGAGACGGAACAAACAATTAGCACATCTCATTAATAAAACTAAAGTCCAACATAACAGGCCATAATAAAAGGACAAAGCCTAATCTAAAATGGTCCATCATTATTGGGCTTGGGATTTATTAATGGGACTACTAAATGGCATCAAAACATATGCATTTAGGGAAATCGCAAGGGTAGTTGCTAGGGCACTACATGAGCTGAGTCTTGGATAAGGTCAAAGGCTCTCACAGCTTCATACTCTCTTTCCGTCTCCCCATTCAAGAGTCTGAACAATACACTCAATTATATTCCACTATGAGTGACAACAGTTGTATGCCCTGCCACCAGATTTGAATGAAACACAGGCAGTAGAGCAACAACTATTATCGAATTATTGGGACTATGTGCATAGTATGTGAAAATGGTGTAGTAAATGCAGAAGGAATAATTAAATAATTACAAATAATAAAATAGAAAATACTATAATCAGTTTCTCTATCCCTAGTGGAGTCACCACTGTAGGAGGTAGGGTTCAACACGCACCTAAGTATTTGGCGACCACGGTATTGTGCGAACTCAGGGCCCACTAGGAATACAACTTGGGCCTTTTGACAGACTTTGGTTGGAGAATGGAGTTGCCATCCGGGATACTTTTGCAGTAACTGGATCCTACGGAGGGAGTCCAGCAACCGTCCTCAGATATTGGGTCCAAAAATTGGGTATGAACTTTTGAATGGCCCACCCGACTTTGCAATCGGTCTCCATTTATGTTTTGTATTTTATTATTTTTAATTACTTAATTATCCCTTTAATTACATGCAATGGGCCTCAATCAATTTCCAAGTTTTACATTTTAGCCCAAGTTATATTTTAGTCCATTTACATGTAATTTTGGTCTGATTCATTACAATTAATTCATCCACACCATTCAATAGAAATAATCATAACACATAATCAAAACAACATAATAAAAACACATGCAAAGAAAGAGGGAGGAGAAAAGAGTTACAACCCTTTTTACATGCAGAATAAATAAATAAAAATATACCACAACTTAAATAAACTAAAACTAGTTTTAAATCTAGTAATCCCGTGGGCTACTTAATATTTAGGCATGCAATACAAATTATGAGTTAAATTTCCCAAAAAATAAACAACCAACAAAAAAAATATTAAAAAGTTAGTATAAAATAAAAGAAATCAATAATCAAATTCTAACTTAATTAATTACAAGAAAAAATAAATCTAAAATTAATTAAAAATATTTCACGATATCAAATAACCCAATTAAATTAACAAATAATATTTAACTAAAATTTAAATCATGCATGCCTAGTTAATAAAATTACCAAGAAAACACAATAAAATATTACACAAAATAAACAAGCCAAAAAATAAGTAATTATCAAATAGAGAATAAATAAATAAATAGATAAATAATTAAACAAAAAAAACAAATAAAATAAGTAAATAAATAAATAAAGCAGAGACAAATAAAATATTAAAATACCAAATAAAAATTAAAAAGAGGGTAAAATATTAAAAAGAAAAAAAAATAAAAAAAAAATAAAACAGTAAAATAAACTATAAAGTACAAAAAAATGAAATATAAATAAATATAAATAAGTAAATAAGGCAACGTGCATGGCTACCATGCACGTTGCCTTAAAAAAATAATAAAAAAAAACTTAACAAAACATCGAGGTGCCGCCTTTATGGCAAAGACGCGGCGCCTCATCAATTTATTTTTCAAATAGAGGCGACGCCTCTACGGTGAGGCATTGCCTCTGTTGGCTCTGCAACTTGAAAATATTTTACAGATCAAAATCAGTCTTTTAATTATCCAATTTTCCTTACAATAAGGTCACAAACCAATGCAAACTTGTTAAAAAAACTCACAGAAGCAATACACTGCAATAAAAAAAATAACTACATGAGAATTATAAAAAATATATCAAAAACAGAGTATGTAAAAAAGAAAAAAAATTGCTAAAATTCAAATTGAAAATAATTTGGCCCTCATATTTAGATTTCGAATGCTCCTCACTTCAGTAAAGAATGGATTCCATAACTCTTATCCCTCTGCCTCTTTTCTTTTCTTCAGTTTTTTTCTGATTTTTTGTTCCTCTTCTAACTACCTTACTCATCTCTAAATCCCCCAATTTATAGTGGTTTTCAGCTTTTAACATCCCATTTACTACCCATGTCACCATTTACTCCTCTATTGCAGAACATGGAGTGATCCATGTTCTGCCATTAATTTTTTATAACTGACAGAGAAGAGGCGCCGCCTCTACAAGTGAAGAGGCGGTGCCTCTGCTCTTTTTTTTTTGGGCTTAGTATTTGGGCCTTGTTTGATGGATCTGGTCTGATGGGTTTGGAAGGTGTTTGGGGTGTTTCTAGGTTTCTCATAAGTGGGCCAAAATTCAATTCCTTTGCTGAGCTGGGCTTATCTGTTATTTTCATTATTAGGTTTTTATCTCGTGGGACGGGCCAAAACCATGTGTCCATAGTTCTTTTTTTGTAAACTTTATAAAGTTCTTTTTTGAAAAATGCTTTTCGTCTGACGCCCGAAGTGGCTATATGGCTGTTTTTCTTCTGTTTTCGCCAGATGCCCGAAGTGGTTATACAACTCTTTTCTTCTGATTTCGCCTGATGCCCGAAATAGTTATACGACTTTTTTGTTCTACTTTCACCTAACACCGAAGTGGTTATACGACTCATTATACTTATTTTTGTCTGACATCCGAAGTGGCTATACAGCTCATTTTACTTGCTTTTCGTCTGAAGCCCGAAGTGGCTATGTCACACCTGTGTACTAAATACATAACTATTATGCATTACATTTACATATTATATTTTTATTAAGTAAATTAAAATAGGATAAGCTTGTATAGTTGAGTTAGGCTTGAGATTTAATTGAGGTTAGTACTTAGTTAAGGAGCAAGAATTTTTAAATTTTGATGACACTTAAATTGAGTAATATTAAGTGAGAATAAATAATATGAAGTCCAATTGAAGTAAAGTTTAAAGAATTAAACTATTAAGAATTTATGGACTTATTTGTAATGAATTATAGGC
>CATIWO010223204.1:0-25645 GCA_949673435.1 Macaranga tanarius | reverse complement strand
GACAAGCAATCGGAGGAAGAAGTAGAGGTAGAGGAGGATTTGCCATGGATTCAGGAGAAAGCATTAGACCTAGTGGAGTTCACTGGTTCTGTTACTCAAGCCATTCCTGGTCCCAGAGTTGGCCAGAGCTCCTTACCTTGGATTCTTGCCCTTCCTTTAGCTTATCTTGGCATCACCTTCGTTATTGCCTTTGTTAAGACTGTCAAAAAGTTGTCTTCCCCCAAAGCCAAGCGCAGGAGACTGGTCTGTCTGTCTCTTTCTCTAATACATTCATTCACTCATTACTATTTACTTTAATAATTAAACAACTTCTAAATTTCCCATCTCTTCAGGTCAATAAAAATGCCATGCTATGCAAATCCATTGATGACCTCTTTCTCAAAGGAGGAGATGCATTACAACATTCTGCTCTTCAGCCATTGGAGAAACAGGTGACTGCCACTAACCTTACACCAACACCGCTGTGCTCAATTTAAATTCTAATCTTACTTCAACTACTGCAAGTGTTAATTTTTGTCTTCCTACATCAATTATGTAGTTCCCTTTTTTATGTACTATGTTTAATCAATCGATTAATTAATTAATGATTATTTTCTACATGTCTGTAATACATTCAACTATGTTTATTACTTTAAAACACACGAGACTTTTTGGTTACTCAATCCATTGGAGCTTGCCAGTTTCTATTACTTATTTTTCTTGCACTACCGCTAATTTCTGCTGCCTGCTGCTAATTCATATCCAGACAGGTTTTAGCATGGCGGATATTTTCCGTAAGTACATTCGTTATGCATTGAACGAGAAACCATTTAATGCAGACCTAGTTGTCAACTTAATCCAGCTTAGAAAAGCTTCAATGTTGGAGGACTCCCTCGTTGCTGAAATTTTGAATGACATTTCAAGTCGGATCGTGAAGGAAAAAGGTAACTCATTTTGGAAGCTCTTCTTTTCCTAAGTATACCATATTTCCTGCTAGATGGGATCATAGTAAACAGACAACCTTCTGTTAGAGACATGTAGGGGTCTTGTCTACTAGCATTTGAACCTCTAACAAAAAATAAATAAATAAATAAATAAATTGAGAAAGTAAATTAGAAGCAAAACTCTCTAAACTTGCCCCTGTGGTACATGTACATGTTCAAGTTCAACGACCTCTACATGACATAGCTGAAGGCATTGTTGTGATATAGCAGTCAGTTTTCCAACTCCTTTTCCCCCATTGTCTACTTAAATTCTTCAAAACTTTTTATCATTTAGATGGTTATTAAGCTGAGGGTTGATGTACTTGTTTGATATTTTGACATAAATGTAGGATTTACATAAATTTTCAGAGCAATACAAAAATGAGAGCTTTCCTTGATTTGGTGTTTTGGTCTCAATATTGTTTCCAAGTAGTTTCACGATTTTGAGATGGGGGGATTGGGGTTTAGGGGACTGGAGACACTGAACTGATAATGGTCTTCAATGTGTTCAGGATATTGGTACTTTATTATGACTCAACCCTATAAAGGAAAAATTACATGTAATGGTACCAATACCAATAGTGATATTAAATTGTGACTTCTTAATTCGTGCTTATTAGGTCCGGTGGTCATGGATGTGGCGGGATATACTGAAAAGGGATTCAAGAGAAAGCTTGCTGTGCAGACCCTTTTCGGCAAGGTGTATTATTTGTCTGAGGTGAGTGGCCAAGCAATCAATTTCGTAATCTTTTGTTTGCTCATGTTTTTGTTTCAGATTTTGTTGAGTAGCACAAATATACACTTCCATATTTTATCATTTGTGAATCATGATTCAGTGAGAGTTGCTGGAATTGAAAACTTTGAAGAATTGAAAACAAATTTAGCTAATGTGATGGTGGCCAATAGTTGAGCTTTCTGATGCACAAATTTATACATCTGCTGGGAATTGAGAGATTGACGTCGTTTCTGACTTATTGATCTAATATCTGTAAATCTTAATTTGACAATATCTTGCAATTTACACCTAAAATAAAATGTAGCATTCCAATCTTTTCTTGGGGGTTGACGAAGTCTCTAAATCTGATTTCATTTATTTTGGTGGCTGTTCATTTACTGTTTACTTAATCAGTGATGTTTGGTTAGTATTGTTTCAAACTGTGGTGTCTTTCCATATTCTCAAAGCATATGATTTTGATTATATATTTTTACCAGCTGCCAGAGTTCTGTTCGAGGGATAGCTCCTTAGTTGTCAAGGAGATATTTGGGGTTACAGAGTAAGTCTTTTTTGGATAATGAAAGAGTAGAAATTGATGAGAATTTGCATTTGATTCATTTTTCCTTAATTTCACATTTGCAATTCTTTCATCCTTTTTTTCCCCCCTAAAACAGTGAAGATGCGGATAAACTTCGGCTGCACACTCTTCCTGAAGCTGGTGATATAGATTCGCTAGAGAAGATGGTTGATGTTTCAGATTCAGAAGATTCCGATGAGCAGTTATCTAATGCCCCTTGATTGAAGGAGTTTGGGTGCAGAGAATCTAGAGACAATGTTAGGGGATTTTGTTTTGTTTTGTTTTTATATGAAGGAAATGCTGAAATAGTTGTAACAAGAGGAGTCATCTACTGGAGGTCATGCGGATGAATGTTTTGGTTTCATGATCATGCAAACTTTTAGAAGTAAATTTTGACCCGAGTGCTTAATGATTCTGGAATGAGATTTATAGTAACTCATATATTGAGGTGATTTGTAGTAAGAGTATACTTATGGTAGAATGTAGCTGGAAGCGGATAGCAGAAATGTATGAATGGGTTTGTTAGGGAAACAGAATGGATAAAAAAAGACATCAGTTGGTGCTGTGAAAAGGGTTCAATGAGTAACTTTGTGGAGCTATGTATTATGCATAGGATGGGATGATGAATGGTTGGACTGCAATGATTCTAGGTTCCGTTCCTCCAAAGCCTGTTAAACAATAAGCACCGGAAATGAACTGAAATGTGCCTTGGTTGCATTGCATACCATACCCTTCAAGAATTATAGTGCAGGCATAACATATTATTGTATTGAGAGTAAGCATGAGGTTAGTATGGTTAGGAATGGATGATGAAGTTGCAAATCTAGTTTTTTCTTCTGTAACATATAAATAAATAAAAAGTGGCTAAGGGGAAGAAAAGAAGGCAGGTTTGACACGTTAATGGTGACATGGGGGCACTCACTAGGCCAAGTAATGTAAATTTTTTGTAAATATTTAGTTGCAGATTGTTAAATTAATAGGAAAATTATATGTATATATATATATTCCTTCCCACTGCTACACAACATTCGGTGCTTTTTGGGATTTACCTTCACTTATGGTATATCTTACTACTTAAGTTTGCCCTACCTATCCAAATCTAATAATAATTTCGATGATGGAAGATTTTTTTTTACTTAGTCTGAATGTAAGTAATAAATGTAAATAATTATTAAATAAAATACCTAATATATAACTTAAATATGATTAGACTTATTCTACATTTGATTTCAGGATGTTCTCCTAAAGAAAGTAGCACATAGAGATAGAGGGGGTGTAAATGTAATATGATAGGTATAGCTGAAAATGCAAAGAAGCAAGAGCAAGTTACTTCCATGGCTAATATAATCATAATGTGAATGATGTGGATCTATATTAATAATAATAATAATAATAATAAGTGATGAGGGTAGATATGGAAAGGTGAAGGGATGTAGGAGACGTGGGAGAGGAAGGGGCATAAAGGTAAAAGGAGAAAAAGGAAATTGTGAGCGTTGGCTTGGCTTGGCGTGGGTGGGCTGCCTGGCCTGTGCTGTGCTTGGCCTGCGTGTTGTGTTGGTGTGTGCTGTGCTGTGCTGTGCACAATACGATACGAATAGATACATATAATTGAAGTCTGAAGATGATAGATGAGAATTAGATATTAGATTACGAAACCGAAACCAAACCCAAACCCAAAATCTCATCTCATTCGGATTTGTGTTTCCAATTTGGGGCTCTTTCTTTCTTTCTTTGTTCTGTATTTCACTCCAATCTAATCTCATCTAAATCGTCATCTGCTCTCCTGGGTAATGCTATCTGGTAACTCCTTCTTCTTCTTACTTGTTTTGCCTCTTTTATTATTATTATTTTTAATTTCCGATTGCAATCTTTGGTTGCTTTGCTTTCTTCTTCTGTGCATAGATTTTTTTGTTTGTTTATTCTGCTACTGATCATTGTAATATTTAATATATATATCTATAATTCCTTCCATTTACTCCTTCTTTACTTCAATTCACTCTTTCTCCGATTCAACTACTTCTTCTTCTTCTTTTTTTTTTTTAAAAAATAATTATTAGCAATTAACAATAATAATAGTAAGATGAATTTCTTTCTATTAATCTAATCATCACTGTTTTTTTCTTATCTTATCATCTGATGAATGCTTTAATTATTGTACATCATCTTTTTATTAATCTTCTGACTTAAAATTATACGCAATTTATTTATTATTATTTTTTTTTTGGTGTCGGCCGATGAGCTTCCCATTTCTATCGTCCATCCTTACTGCTCTCCAATCAAACACTTTAATACCTTACCTTCCATTTTGTGCTGTTGTTCTTGTTTGGTCTCAATAATGCTGATTTCTCACCTTTCTACCACATTAACTCTTGCTCATATCTCATGCCTGCTTTATGTTCCTTTTTATTTGCTCTGCTTCCTACACCCATTATTCTTCTTTCCTTAATCCATGTTTCCGCCTTTTCATTTCTTAACTTGCTTCTTCCTCTCCTTGCATCAATGCGCATTTCTTTTTCTCTCACCCTTTCTCCCTATTTCTCTTGTAGGGTATATATGGGCTGAGTTGGACTTTTCATGGGAGTTGTAGAGGATCATGAGCCACCCTTGAAACGTGTCAAGCTTCCCCTTGGAGATTCCAAAAGCCCCTCTTCTGTTACACAACCTGCACCTTGCTCTTTGGGAGACTTGATGGCCAGGCCTCTAACCTCCCAAGGGGATGGAGAAACCGTTGGTTCTAGAGGAGTTATTAAACGATTGGAGTTTGTCAAGATCATTACTAGGGCTTTGTACTCCCTCGGCTATGACAAGAGTGGTGCCCTTTTGGAGGAAGAATCAGGAATACCCTTGCACTCCCCTCTTGTTACCTTGTTTATGCAGCAAGTCGTCAATGAGCAGTGGGATGAAAGTGTTGCCACACTGCACAAAATTGGTATTTTGGATGATATGACTGTCAAATTGGCATCTTTCTTGCTATTAGAGCAGAAGTTCCTTAAGCTTCTCAGAACAGATAATGTTGTTGCTGCCCTCTATACTCTAAGGAATGAGATAGTGCCTCTTCGTATTAATTTGAACCGTATTCATGAGCTTGCTGCTTGCGTTATCTCTCCTTCACGGTGTTTGACCTTTGGTCAGGATTCTGATGGTGCAAATTCTAGGTCAAAGATTCTAGAAAAATTACAGAAACTACTACCTCCTACAGTCATGATTCCTGAGAAAAGGTTAGAACATCTCGTCGAGAAGGCTCTTGACGTACAACGTGATGCTTGTGTTTTCCACAATACCTTGGATAGTGATCTGTCATTATACTCAGATCATCAGTGCGGAAGAAACCAGATTCCTTCTCAAACAATGCAGGTTAGATGCCTTCTCATATCTTTTTGCCCTATAAACAGTGTTAAATTTGCAAATTTGTTTCTGGATATGAATAAAATAAATTAATGATAATTTTTGTTTGTTTTTCTAAAAGATTTCTTTGGATTTCACTTTTTTAATTTGTTAAAGCTGAAACAAAAACTTTACGTTGTGGATTTCATATGAAGATCACTTTCTCTTTTGCAGCTTATGTTATTTCTTACTGTTTTCAATGTGTATTGCAAAAGGTTGTGGGAGAAGTCTATCTTTGATTGGGCTTCTTGTCTTAAAGCTTTTGGCTTTTAGTCATTTCTCAGGGCCCTTTTCTCAAAAATAGATTGGAGTGAAAGACAAAAGAAAGATTGGGAAGGTTAACATCCCTCATTTATTGCTTGCATTGAATGTGTTGATGCTGCCACAGGGAGTAGGCTTCTAGCGTGGTATTGATGGATGTTAGAAGTTATTTGTCAATGTAAACTTTTTAAATTGAGGATTGTAGGAGAGTTCAGTTGTGGTACGATTTCTGGTCTGATGGATCACCATTCAAAGCCGACTTCCAGATATTACTCCGTGTGACTGTATTGCAAAAATAGAGATGCGTAGTTTTTTGCTCCCTGTAATTTACAACAATTGTGCAAAATAAAGAATTGGTAATATGTTCTAGTTCATTGATTTTCTTTACTCAGTTACTAGGTATGGAACTGGAAAGGACATGCTAGAGTTTTTTTTTTTTAAAAAAAATATATATATATAAAGAAAAGCAGCTGGAATTTTGATGTGAGGCCTTTCTTATATAGGTTGAAAAGTCAATCTGGGTAGTGACGTTATTTGGAAGTGTCTTCGAGGTCAAAGTGCCTCTGCAAATTGTTTTCTTGATTTGGACAGCTATTCTGGTAGTTATAACTTCAGAAATCTTGTGACTCTGAAATAGTATTGTGCTGTAGAAAGATAATTGAGCATCTTCCACTTCATTTATCTATACCTTTATTGTTACCGAAAGCATGTTAGGTGATCCCATAATCTGTCTCTTGCTGGTTGACTAGAAAAGAAACTTTGGTAAATTTGGTGTAATTGGATAGAATGAAATAGGATAGTACTTGTGTGTTTTGAACTACATTTCCATGGTTAAAGTGTTGTGTTTTTGAGTTCTTTGTAGGTTTGAAGAATTTTTTTTTTTTTTAACCTTAACACTTTTTTTTTTTTTGGATTTGGTAATTACTGTTGTCATATTTTACTACCCTTGCATTTTTTTATGTTAAATATTGTAGTATTCACATTGTTTATCCGATATCTGTCATTGATAAAATCTTACATGGTGCATTGTATTTCTGCTGCATTTAACAATCTAAGATACTGTACAATAGGAGATATTGCTATGAATGGGCTGCATAAAAATCAAATTTACCCATTATGTGATGATTCAGTATGTAATTTTCCTTTTGTCAAATGAACAGATTCTTGAAGCACATGATGATGAAGTTTGGTTTTTACAATTTTCACATAATGGCAAGTATTTGGCCTCATCTTCCAAGGATCAGTCAGCAATCATATGGGAGGTAAGTGTCTTTCTGTTATTCTTGGCTTATGATTGCAGACGGACTCCATTCTGTTATTTATTGGACTGAGGTCATTTCACCTCAATTAAAGCATAAATAGATTTTTTTCTTTGGTGAACATCAAGTATGATGAATTGATGATTAGTTTACACTCTTTTCCTCCATTTTATATGAGCATCAATATGCAGTAAATTTTTTATATCTAATGTTTGTCTGACTATTGATCTTATCAAAACTGGCAAAAAGGTGTTAGTAGACACATATTGACATTGTGCTTCAGATGACCATATATGATAACATTGAGTTTGAAGCTTAACTAAGCATAACATGTGTTACACTTTAAAGTTTATCACTGATTGTCTGTGGTCGAGCAGAGGGAGATAGTAAGTTGTCAAATTCTGGAGGCAAATATTGTGACCATCAAATTGTTGATCCTTTCATTTTGATGTTGAATTGATAGTTATACCACTAGCATGGTTAGGAGGGTATTATGAGATTTTTACATTATAACTGAAGCTACAATTATTCTTGTTTCTATGATGTGAAGAACCAATGGGTTGCCAGATGCTCTTTGGCTTTTATTATTAGCTATATATTTGACAGGCATATTACCAGTGTGTTCAAATTACGCTGAAGAGCTGTTGCCCTGCCACATTTTCCTCGCTTTTTTGTGTGTGTGAGAGAGAGAGAGAGAGATGTGTATGTTTTGAGTCAACTGGATCTCCTAGGAAGTAATGGATGAATCTTAAGATGTGGTTGCAAATAGTTAGATACTTTCGTTTGCAGTTTTAGTCTTGTATAAATGTGATGCAAGTGTGGAGTGAATTTAGCTTTAATTTGACTTTCTTTGGTTGTTATTATAGATTAAAGAGGATGGTCTAGTCTCCTTGAAACACAAATTAAAGGGTCACCAGAAACCTGTGCTGACTGTTTCATGGAGTCCTGATGACAACCAGCTCCTTACCTGCGGACAGGAAGAGGTTATACGACGCTGGGATGTCTGTTCTGGGGAATGCATCCAGGTTTATGAAAAATCTGGTGTTGGCTTGGTTTCCTGTGGTTGGTTTCCTGATAGTAGGGGAGTTTTTGCTGGCATGACGGACAAGAGCATCTGCTTGTGGGATTTGGATGGAAAAGAGCTGGAATGTTGGAAAGGGCAGAAGACACTCAGGATATCAGACATGGCTATAACTGTTGATGGGAAGAAGATCATAAGCATGTGCAAAGAGAACACAATACTTTTGTTAGATAGGGAAGCGAAGTTCGAGAGGCTGATTGAAGAGGAAGAAACAATCACTTCATTTTCCCTATCAAAAGACAACAAGTTCCTTCTGGTTAACCTTCTAAACCAAGAGATCCATCTTTGGAACATAGAAGGCAGTCCCAAAATTGTGTCCAAGTACAAAGGCCATACACGTACTCGATTTATCATTAGGTCCTGCTTTGGTGGATTTGAGCAAGCATTTATTGCAAGTGGTAGTGAGGATTCTCAGGTATTTCTGTTTGCTTTTCTGTCGAATTCAATGAGAAACAAGCAAAGCTTCCTTTTACAGCTGATGCTATGGAAACATGTGCATTGACTGTTTTTCCAACAGTTGAACTTGTGAATTACTAATATTCTGTTGTTGAACTTGTGAATTTGTCATCAAAATGTGATGTTATGCTGTATGTATATGTGGTATATGCGCTGCTGGATGGCTATCACATGAAAGATTCAATATGGGGTATGTTCTTAGGATTATTGAAAGTTGATATGGATAATAGTCTCTCATTGAGTTAAAATGTAGGCCATACCCATGGACTACCATTATGTATGCATTTGAAGATTAATGCATGTCCGTGGTTTAGTCACAAGGAGAAAGGAAATAACTGAAAGTGCACTGGCATTTAATGGGACAACACATTTTATCATAGGTAACTCTTTCATGTGTTGGCTCTATTGCCACCATATGTAAGCAGTGATTTGATAGAATGGTCATGTTTATTTAAGAGCAGAAAACAGCAGCTTAATTCCAAGCACTCTGTTGGTATGATATATTATACTTGACTCTCTCGGAAATTTTGTTTTAGCATGCTTTTTTTTTTTTTTTTTTTTTTTAGTGTTAAGATCATGCTGGATTGATAGTGAATGGCTGGTGCTTGTGTGGCAGGTGTATATATGGCATAGAGGATCTGGAGAATTACTGCTGGCACTACCAGGACATTCTGGGGCTGTTAACTGCGTGAGCTGGAATCCAGAAAATCTTCACATGCTGGCTTCAGGTAGCGATGACCGAACAATTCGAATATGGGGTTTGAATCACTACAGCTTGAAGCAGAGAGACCAGAGTAATGGGTCTGCTCACCTTTGCAATGGAAGAAGTTGAAACAGTTGCTGAATAGTTATAAAATTCCTTGGAAGTTACCAAGATTTTAATGTTGTTCAAGTTGATTGACATTTGTTGAAGACCTTGAAACATTTACTTGTCATTTTGGCATCTGATGGCTGGCGAAATGGCATGATGCTGAGCTTGCTATCTGCCAAAAGAATAGAAATTTAATCTTCTGTTAAAGTTGCATCCCTGGATGAATGTTTTTCCTGTTCTTGTCTTCAATTTTATTTTTCATTTGTTTCTCATTGTGTGTGAAACTCATGCTTGCATCTGAAATTGGATAGGGGTGCATGTACATGCATTATAATTTCGTTGAATTGTGTAGAGAGATGGATCATTCAGTACTATTTACAGAGTGTATGTTTTTATACTTAAAGATAGGGGAAAAAAGGTCATGAGATTAGGGTAAACACAGATTTTGCATACTTGATCATGAGGATCCACATTACATATTAAGCAACTTTTATTGGGAACAATTGAATCATTTTTACAGCTGTAAGGGGAATCAAAGCTAGTAGCAATAGCTGTAGTAGGAGGAGGCAGGATGAATGTTGAGTGGAAGTGGATCGTATAATTCGTATTCTTCCCTCGATTGCTGCATCTGATAGTCTATGTGATAGGGGTTAAGATGTAGAGCTTGCATGCGTGAGGATCCACATCTGTTGTTAGCTTTTCTTGAAATTGAGTTGTGAGCGTTTGATGCTGATAATAACATTTAACCATAACCATAACCATAATGTGAAAGCAGAACAAGAAGAGAATTAAACAAAAGAGGGTTGTCATTGAGAGAGTAGAGATATACCTCCCATACATCTCTTGCTTCAACAAGTGCATGGGTTGGAGTTATACCAATATCGTCCCAATGAGCAGTCATTGAAGATTTATACTTCTTTCTGTTTACTAATAGAATTACTACTCTATTCCCAGACAGAGGTCCTGCCCATATCTGCTCATTGTATTGTATTGTATTGTTTTGAAAAATAAATAAATGGTAGTATAAAAATTAAGATGAAAATGAAATAGATAGGTGGGTTCAGTTGATCTCACATCTCGCTCTCCTTCCATTCTAACCTTTCTAGCTTGAACCCCCAAAGAATCTGTATCATATGTATATATATATTATTCAACATCTTCACCAGAGAGAGACAAAGCACGCACGTATATAATGCAACGTCATCACCAGAGTGGAGAGTACCTTGGTTAATAGCAATGACCTCCTCGTTGCTTATAATCTGCATAGTTTCATCAGTCATTGATCGAATATCACATCCTAAGAGGAGTGGTGCCTGCTCGAAAAGAATTCATGTTGGCTAGCAATATCAACGATTAATAGAATAGAATAGAATCGAATCAAGCATATCATTACCTTAGAGATGGCCCAAATGCTAAAATGGACGACATATTCACTGTACTTCATTCTTCCATTTCCCACTTCCAGCATATCCGGGTCTGATGGAGATGGAGTTGGAGTTGGTTTGATATTATATACGTATGTTGCATGAGATGAGAAGATATGGAAAACAAAAACATAAATTAGACTAACCGTTCCAACCGCCAGGCTTGGCATAATCAGCGTACACTTGATTCATATCTGCTATCTTCAGCATACTGTCATACCCAACATTCACAAGTCACAATCACTAATGCACTTCCAATAATACTGCTAAAAATATACCTCTCCCATGAGTCCGATATGTCATCAGTTGTCCTCCAGCTATTCCCAACTTCTCCTGCCCATAGTGCCGGACTCATGTCTCCCCTGTTTTATCCAATGCAAAAATTAATCAATTAATCAATTAATCCCCAACTAACATATTCATATTCATATTCATATTGTATGTGGTAATATAATTACCATTCGCACAGAGAAAAAAAGATGGAGCGTCCTGTCTTCTTCAAAGCATCTGACATTACTTTGTATCTGTGAAGCAATTATGTACAGTATAATCATTAATCAATCCTAGAGAATAAATAAATATATATGAAGACATGAAACTGACCTGATAGTTGGTTTAGTATCGTTGTTGTAGCAATTGTCATACTTCAAGTAGTCAATTCCCTGTTTGTTTTAAAATAACATGAATCAGCAAAATATGCACGGGCTTTTTTGGTAATGGTATATATGTAATGTACTGTACCCATGAAGCAAATGTAGCCGCATCTTTCTCTTCATGCCCAAGTGAGCCTGGCATCTTCCCCGTACATGTTCTGAGCCTATATATAAATAAAGCACAGAGCAAAATTTAAGCCATTACTTGATCGGTGCATCCATCATTTCCTTTACTATAACTTGACATACCCACCCTGCATCTGCATAGATTCCTAACTTGAGACCCTTGCTGTGAACATAATCTGCTAAAGCTTTAATACCAGAAGGGAACGAGGTCGTGTTGGCCTCCAGATTTCCCTGATGCAAGAAAAAGGAAATCATTCTTTCCGCACACCCGAAAGCAAGTATTGTATATAGATTACAAGAAAAGAAAACCTGGAGGTCACGTTTTGATTCGCCCCAACAATCATCTATATTGACATAGCGGTATCCAAGTTTAGCTAGCCCAGTTGAGACTAAAGCGTCAGCTGTTGAACCCAAAAGCAAAATGTTAATATATGTATATGCAACTGAATCAAGTGCTATCTACATATAAACATACTTTCAAGTAAATGGTTCGTAGATAGACATATAAACACGAACACTAGGTAGTTAATTTACGATGATTTCTTGCAATATATATAATATGTTGCTTACTTGAATTAGAATAAATGAGTAGTAGTACTGATCAGGTCATATATATGTGTGTCAAATTGGAAATTTACCTGTTTCTATAATAACGTTCTCATTAATCTGGCAGTGGAAGTGGTTCCAACTGTTCCAGCTGCAGTGCCAAAACAAAAGAATTCAAAGCAAAATAGCTATGTGTTGTAGAGCGCATTAGTTAATATTTAATTAACAACTGTTTACCCCATAGGAGGAGTGAGAGGAAGTTCATTGTCGTTGTCGAGCACCAATTTCCTGCCAATGCCGTTGCTGTTTCTGTTTGTCTTTGTCTTAATGTTAATGGAAGATGTGACGGTGCAATAGTAACAAGAAGAAGAAGAGTATAATAAGCACAAGAGAAATGAGCAGACTGAGAAGAATGAGCCCATCATCACACTCTAATGATTTGATGTTCCTCTACTTGTACTTGCACACTTCCTTCCTATCCTTAAATATATACACGCAGACGCAGTTAGTGAGGGGAGATTGTCAAAGTATGATGCACTGATCATGGACTCCTACGACGACTTGTTCATTTAATTAATTGTAGCCGAAGGAAATGCATGCCTCAGCACTCAGCAGTGATTATCATTACTAAATTTATCTCAACCACAAAATATATATCAACTTGGTGCAATTTTTAAATAATTAAGGTGGCATCTCCACGTATGGGGTATATGGGCGGAGTAAAAAGGCATGCGCCATTTCTTGTGGTTGTGACTTTGTGACTTTGTGACTTGTGAGTGGTGCAGCTGCAGCTGCAGCAGCCCACTGTTAGCTCGTTTTGAATTTGATATAAATGGAAGCCAGCCTACCCCACTTTATTCTGCTCAACTCTTATTATTATTATTATTTTAACTTTTCTCGAGTGATCCATCAAAGTCGGTGATCCATTTTCTTCTTTCCAAATGATGCTGATGCTGATGCTGATGCTGATGCTCCACTCTTTAACTCTCTCTCTCTCTCTCATTTTAGTTACCAAAACAAACTACAGCTCAACGCATCTTTTCTTATATGGAACTCAAAAAACATGCACATGCACCGCTAACATAAATTAACCCACTTGTTCAAGAAATTTCCTTACAATACACATTATATATTTAACTTTCCAATACACAACACAAAAACCTACAATCCTTTCTGCTATTTCTGCATCAAGGTTAGGCTAGGCAGGATTGATATCGTTTTCAATCTCTTGCCAAATCAATAATTAAATTACCAAGGAATTGCAATCCTACGGTTGCTGCTTGGTTCATCAAGAATTGGACTATAGATTATGCTGAGGTGCGGACACAAGCAGCTTCTATTTGTGCTTTAATTATGTGCATTACTTGATGCACATTGACCTCTTTTTTCTGGCACAATTGGATCGTTTTACAGCTGCAAGAGGAACCAAAACCAGTAAAAGGCCACCAGCAGTGGTAGCCGCCTAAATGAATTCATACTAAACAAATTCATGCCAACAATAAGACTGTAAAGGTCCAACGGGTACCTCAGGAGCAGCAGGAAATGGTTGACAGACACGAGCTCTGGGACTAAATCAAAATACTAAGCGCCCTCAAGACACTCATAAAACAAAATAATCCCACAATTAATTGCCTAATGACCGAAAAAAATGAAGAAAAACTATCATCAAAAGTCCATCACATTCAAATAAAAAGTAACAACTTTTTTTAGGAATCCTATCCCTCATTGCAGTTGGCTTGGGAAAGATTTAGCTAAGGGCGTCTTTGTTACTATACCCTGAAAGTAGATATGGTAAAAAATTTGAAATCACACTTAACAGAAGAAAATTGGTGAATGGCCCCATTCCTAAGATGATCTGGAGAGAAGTAAATACACAAGAAGATCCATATGCTT
Organism: Macaranga tanarius; assembly: GCA_949673435.1. Classification (NCBI taxonomy): domain Eukaryota; kingdom Viridiplantae; phylum Streptophyta; class Magnoliopsida; order Malpighiales; family Euphorbiaceae; genus Macaranga; species Macaranga tanarius. Next base: position 11,497 of record CATIWO010223204.1, on the reverse strand, counting down.
CCTTGAGGTTACAATCCAAGATATGAACCTATACATACGTGCTCAAAACACCTCTTTCAGATATGATGCATCCAATTCATATCTCTGCATTCTCCAGCAATCTTTCAAATCATGCCTGATCACAATGCCTCCCTGAGACTGAACATTCTAGCTATTTCCCTGGCTTTGTCATAATCATTGAGCTCAACCAGCATCTTCTTAAGTCGACGCGCCAGTCCACTAGCCTCAGTCTCACTCACACCTGATGACTGCCTTTTTTTCTCCAGTGTCCTTCCTAATGACATCACGTAATCCACCAAAGGATACAACTTATGGCTGCAAGATTATATTCAAAATAAAAAAAATATAATAATTTGATGCTGCAACAATTTAAAAAAAAACGTGTGTGTGTGTGTGTGTGTATAGTGAGCTTAGTTTGTTTTACAATTATCATTCATCTCTCCTATTTGAATCTACTAACATATAACTGAATGCAACATATTCAGAAGGTTCAAGTCCTTAAAATGAACAGTAGAGGGGAAACAGACGGGAACAGAGACCAGAAAACTCTTGATTGAAAGCCTGATGCATTTACCATAGCTTAGAAAAAAATCACTTTTAATTGCTAATTAGTTCCCACTATAAGAATACTAGTTCTAGAAAAATCAGTGTTCAAAACTTCATACAGCTATTTTAGTCCAGCAATTTTAAAAAATCTTATTCAAGTCATTGAATTTTCAATTGAATTCTAACAAGCAGCACATGCAGTGAATGGAAGCTCAGTAACAGAATAAAATTAAGTCAAAGGATACCATCAGTACCTGCGCTCAGCAGTTACACTTGTACCTGACCATACACCAGATAAAGAAGTGATAATCCTTTCAGTTCGTGTAACTGCATCATGAACATTAGATGCGATACTTTGAAGATGAGGTAGAATCTTCTTGACTAAAAGCTCATCAAGAGCAAGTTTCTCGAGCACTGGCAACCACAGGATATCTTTCCACAAACAAATATTTTTCATCAACCGAACTGACATCCCAAACCGATATGCTGCAACTCGAGCAGCACTTGGCACATCCTTAAGCACAAGGGGGCTCCATGTTGGGACCTATAGCGTGGAATGAGTGGAACAGTATTATTAGCAAAATAATAATGTCTTTTCCAAAGTTCTGGAATAATCCATTAAAGGAGGAAAAAACATGCATATGAATGGAAGCATATGTCCCTGTGAAATAGAGTGATGAAAAGAGAAATTAAAAGATATGTTATGATAATAAAGTTCAAATACCATAATGTTGGCAACAGCACCAGCTAGACGGGTGTGGATTGTAACCAATAGATCTGCTAGAGCCTCACTAGAAGCAGGAACATAATCAGTTACCAAGCTCATGGCAGAAACAGCATTTTTAGTCTCCCGTGTACTGAACATGTCCCAACACTTGGCAATTTCATGACGCAAAATAGGAATTGCAATCTTCTTTACTAGTTCTGGAACAAGGTTAGCATCAGCATCTTCAGTACTGAGATCACTTCCATCTTCTGGCAAACCATAATTAAATAGCAAAGAATGCCTGAACAGACAATTAAAAAGACTGTAAGAAGAAAAATTGAGGAGGGAAAAGAAGCAAAAGCATGCATAATGTATTCTTATAGGCACAGGAGGGGGAAAAAAATCAAATTACAGAACACAAACTATGGTCACTGAGAAAGGCAAAGCAACCCATAAGGTTCTACAAAATTAGGCATTAAAATGAAAAGTAATACCATTTCATGTTAGAAAAATCTGCATCTTCATGGAGAGGGTCCCATTTTAGAAGTTCTAATCTCACATATGGAGAGAAAATGGCAGAAGCACTTAGTGACATGTAAGCATCTCGATAGCTTGTCGAATACTCTCTCTTACAAATTTCAAACCTTTCTTTAACCACAGAAAGTTGAGAATAGTCCTCCGAAGCATCACCAAATATTTGATCAGCAGTCTGGAGTAACAAATCTCGATTTGACCGATAAGCTGCACTTTCACTGTCACTCTCATCCGTGCTTGATTCTCCCTCAATTTTCTGATCAGAACCATCTACTTCCATAGAGGACAATCTCTTCAATTCAAATTTTGCTTTCCTACGCTGACGGGCCTCAGCCCTACGCTTCATATCCAAACGTTTCTGTTGGTTGATGTCTCTACCAAATTCATCTAACTGCACTGGTAAATCAGTTTGTTCTCTTATAGAAGCCGATACATCTTGAGCTCCATTGCGTGATGTGTTTATAACTGTTTCTACCTCCATCATCTCATCATGATTATCAGCAGTTCTTCTTTCTAAAACAGCAGAAGCACGTTGTTCATGAAGCGTCTGCATCTGCTCTTCCAGTTCCTCAATGTAAGGAGCTTTGTGCTAAACAATTATCAATCACAGAAAAATTAGAATTATGCACTGCTGCTGCAGGGTTCTAAAATATAACATATTAAAGAAGTTTTAAAATTAATGATGAAAGCAAGTATGAAAAGGAAGATCCTGATTGGATACAACAACCATATGGCTTTAGAAGCTAACATATACTCTTGTTTACTTTCATGTCTAAGAGATGCATGGTAAATAAATTTTTAAGTTCAGAGTCCTGATTTTCTACACATTTTCATGTAGTTTAAAGTCACCAAATGAAAATGAACCAAGACGTGCAGGAATCCAAAACTGATAGAATGAGGTAATATGAGAGGTCAGAATAAGAAACAGAGTGCAGTGACAATATGGAGCAGAGTACCAATTATGCCGGATATATAATCAGATAAACTCATACCTGCAGAAATTCACATATAACAGAAACAAAGCCACGAAGCTTTTGCATAAAGATGAACTTCTCACCAGCAGCAGATAAAGATTTTTCAAGAGCAGTAATGTTCATTAATGAAGCCGATAAATTCTCATCAGTCTTCGTCAGTGATGAAACAGTTCTATTGTGAGATTCCTGAGGCAAAAATTTAGGATGACATGCATATCAGAGCAACATCCATAGCAACAAAATTATTATATAATTAATAACCATGCATATGAGTTCAATTCTCTATATGACTTCAACACTGACACCACTTGCTCCATAATGCGAATAGATGAGATGACATAAAGCAGGCATTAAAATATAATTTGACTTGAAGGCCTTGCTATAGCGCTATCATCAAGTGAATCTAAATAGATGAGACCTTTGACAATGTTAGTGAGGAATTGCATACATTAACCTTATAGTCTCCTGATGAGATATACTCAAGAAGTTTGCTTATCCTTTACTCTAGTCTAGAGGCAGCGAACTAGAATAACCTGGAACTTGTAAATAACCCCCTGAATTTGAAACTATTGTTTGCATATTTTTTTTTAATCTAATTGCAACTTAACGCGTAAAGAATGATTGCGTGATATAAACAGAACAGACAGTAATATCACTGAGAAATGAATGTGTAGAGGTAAGATTATGAGTATTTAAAAAATTGTGAGGGAAGTATGGTGCTACAAGTAAGGAGGTAAAATTTGAGGGCAAAATGTGATAAGAAATGGGGAGATTGAGAAATGTAATGGATATTAAGGTTGAAAAAAAAAGGATACCTTAAGCCTGGTGAGACTGTCGAGCAAAGCTTTCCTAGCAATGTCAGAATGCTGGGAAATGGACAAGGAATCTAAAGGTTGAGAGCCCCCAATGCTGGGAAGAGGAGTAGGATGATAAATGGAAGCAGTGGCAGTGGCAGTAGCAGTAGAAGTGGAGGAGGTAGGGAAAAGGGAAGAGGCATCATCCATTCTCTTGCCTAAACCCTTTCTAACTTGCTCCTCCTCCCAAATTTTATCTTCATCTTCGTCATTATAATCATAACCGACAACAGTAGAAGTAGAATTGGCCTCCTCCTCTGCAGTAAGATATATAGGAGGAGCAGACGGGGTTTCAATAGGATTAACATCATTATCAATGTGGAAATGTTGAAAGACACCACGAGAAGGGGTATCTTTCTTGCCAATCATGGCAATTCGAGTCCTAAACTCAGGCTCGTCGTCGCTAAACCCTCGGGCAGCAGGGCCCCCATCATCCAAGGGGATATAATCAGGAGCGGGGGGCCTAGACTGCCTCAAGCGTTCCCTTTTAGCCCTGATCTTCTTGATAGTCTCGTCGTCTGGAATGGAGGAATAATCGTTAGGTTTAGGTTTGGGGAAGCCCAAGGGACGTTGAGCATCAGCATCAGCATCAGCAGTGTCGTCTTCGTCTTCGTCTTCTTGATGGTGTTGATTTAGGGTTGGAGGAGGAAGGGGAGTGGGTTTGAGGAGGCCCTTGAGAATGATTTTGGGGTCAGAAGAGGGAGGGGTAGCCTTGGAAGAGGGTTTAGCGAGGGTGCGGGTATTCTTCTGAAGCTCAAGAAGGGCCTCCTTGGTGTAAGTACCAGCTTGAGGAAGAAGGGCATTATTATTGTTATTATTGGTGTTGGCAGCGGGTGCTGATAGACGGTCCTTGGAGGCAGTGAGCTTGTGAGAGGAGGATTTGGTCTTGTGATTAGAAGAAGGTTTATTATTGGAAGAGGGAAGAAGGGGGTTATCTTCGTCTTCATCATCGGCAAAGCTGAGGAGCTTCTTTGGCTTAGAAGAAGAAGAGGGTTTGCTGCTGATGGCGGTGGTGTTAGAGTCGTCGTTGTCGTCGGCTCTGCGGCGGAAGTTTCTGGATTTGGTGCTCATAGAATTTTCTCAAATTATTATTATTCAATTTAATTACTTGAGATGAGATGAAAGGCCTTTATAACATAAATCAGATGAAGCTGCTGCTGCCTGCTGCTTCTTCTTCTTCTTCTTGCTCTTGTCCGGATTTTGAATTGAATGAGCCTTCCCTTCCCTTCCCTTAATGTTTTTCAAAAGATGTTATCACAGAGCCCATCTTATGTCATTACTCTATGATATGGCCTATCTTATCATGGACTGGACTCAACTGGATGTTTTGCTTAGAGGCAGCCCCTTTTTTTTCCCCCACCCCATATTACCACACTTTTTTTTTTTTTTTTTTGACGAAAAGAAAAACTTCATTAATCAATAACATAAGACATCAGCTTGCAGCAAATTGGACAGAAAACTAGGAACTTACTAGGGACTAGCATGGGAATGGGAGGCCTTGGCCAAAGCATGAGCCACCACATTTGCTTGTCTCATAATGTAAGAAATCATAAAATTTTGGTTATTTAAAACTAAAGAACGACACTGGCTAATGGTCATCCCAAACTCAGAAACATCAAATCTAGTACCATGCACTGCGTCCACTACCAATTGGGCATCTGATTCTATTATCACATTATTGAAACCACTATTTTTCAACTAGCTCAAAGCTTCTTTCAAACTCACAGCTTCAGCTAAAGAAGCTGAAAAAAACCTTGGAATCACCTTCGAAAAACAACACAACATCATCTCATTCCAATCCCTCACTACCATACCCATGCCCATGCAGCCACCATCTCGTGGCACTGAAGCATCAATATTACACTTCATCCATCCCATTGCAGGCTTCGACCAATTACACACAGATGACCCAATTCTCACCTCTCGATGAACAGTAGTCCTAGTCTGAGCTCTCTGCCATTCACAAAGAAAAGAGATACTCTGCTGCATAATAGACGCACTTGATAGGAACTCTTTATTCCAAAACCAATTGTTCCGTTGCTTCCAAATTCCCCATAACACAGCGATCACCTTAGCCTTAAAAACTCCATCATTAGCCTCTAGAATGATAGCTATCCAGTCCGAAAAAGATGTAACCTAAGCTAACGAAAAAGATAATTCTGCATTATTCCAACAATCAACAGCAACTGGGCACTTCAAAAAAAGATGCAACAGATCTTCCCCTAGTTCCCCACAAAATACACATTCCTTATCAACAGCCAAACCTTTTCGCCTCAACCTATCTGTTGTAGGCAAAAAATCGCAATATACTCTCCAAAGGAAATGATGAAATCTCGGTGGAACTGAAAGTTTCCAAAAGGAAAACCACTTCTTCCTATTATGATGTTGTCCCGATCCATTTTCTCCCCAAGCCACCCAATAACCAGACTTCACCGAATAAATGCCATTTTTAAAAAAATGCCAAATTAGCTGGTCCACATCCCCACAAGCTATCCAAGGAATCTGTCTGATAGCCAACACATCATCAGCTAAAAATAGACGAGAAAGCAGCTCCAAATCCCATTCATTATAACCAGGTTTCCGAAGATCTTTGACTAGTAATTCTTTCATCCCCGGACTGACATGAGATAAGATCTTGAAAGATGGATTGCCAATCACCCACGAGTCCTTCCAAACTTTAATAGAACAGCCATCACCAATACACCACCTACATCCATTAGAAAGTAAATGCCTAGAAGACCAAATGCTCCTCCATACAAAACTTGGGTTATTACCCAAAGTAGAAGTTAAAAACGTCCCATTAGGATAGTATTTAGCTTTGATGACACGGGAACACAGAGCATTTGAGTTAGAAACCAAATTCTAAGCTTGCTTACCCAACATGACCAGATTAAACGATTGAAGATGACAAAATCCCAGACCACCTTTTTCCTTTTTAGCACACAACCTCTCCCAATAAGCCCAGTTAATATTTTTCTGACCGTTAGCTTTCTTACTCCACCAAAAAGAATTCATCATTCTCATTAATTCTTCACACAGGGAAAATGGTAAAAGGAAAGTGCTCATAGCATAGGTTGGAAGGGACTGAGCAACAGATTTTAGATAGACTTCTTTACCCACTTACGACAATAGTCTGCCCTTTTTATCAAAGAGACGCCGCCAAAGCCTGTCCTTAAGGAAACCAAAAATAGCTCTTTTATTCCTACCAATCAACGAAGGCAAACCCAAGTACCTTTCTGTATTCAAAGGATTATAAACACTAAGAGCATTCTTAATAGCATCACATAAAGAACTTGCCACATTGTGACTGAAGAAAATCCCAGATTTATTAAAGTTAATGGCCTGACCCGAATCATGTTCATACTTATGCAAAATATGCTTCATCACCACAAACTCATCCAGATTAGCTCTAAAAAATAAAAAGCTATCATCGGCAAAGAAAAGATGAGACACCGAGGGAGCACCTCTACTAATCTTACAACCATAAATTTGACCCCTATGAACAACTTGTTTTATAAGAGCAAAAAGACCTTCAGCACACATAATAAAAAGGTATGGAGAAAGTGGATCACCTTACCTTAACCCTCGAGATAGATAAATAGGGCCAAAATGAGTCCCCTTAATCGCTACATTATACCTAACTGACTGCACTCACATCATAATCCAATTAACCCATCTAGCATCAAAACCCAACCTCAACATCACCTTACGAAGAAACGGCTAACGAATACGATCATACGCCTTACTAATGTCGATTTTAAAAGCCACCTCACCCTTTTTACCTCTAGTTCTTCACTTCAAATAATGAATAACTTCAAAAGCAATAATAATATTATCCAAAATTGACCTCCTTGGGATAAAAGCTGACTGTTCTTCTGAAATAATATCAGAAAGGACATGCTTTAACCGATTTGCAAGCACCTTTGCTAATATTTTATAAAGTACATTACACAAAGATATTGGTCAATAGTCTTTCACACAAGTGGGATTATCAATTTTTATAATAAGAACAAGAGTAATATCATTTAAACCTGAAGGCAAGACCCCATCCGCCACCCATTTCGAGCAAGCATGAAAAATGTCAGCTCCCAGAATATGCTAAAAATTTTGAAAAAATGCAGGACTCAAACCATCTGGGCCAAGAGACTTATCAGGGTCTAAACTCCTCTATAGAAAATGGCTCAATAAGGCGTCTGTTATCATCAGAGTTCAATCTAGGACCCAAGTACTCCACATAAATATCTTCACCAACACCATCATCAAAAAATAAAGATGAAAAATAATCGATGGCCAATTTACTCATATCAACACTCTCAACAGAAGGAGAGAAAAAAACTACGCTCTCAACATAGGAGAGAAAAAACTTCGATAGTAGATTGCTTCACCATTCTTAAGTCTAGTATATATGTGTAGCCACTATATACCTCTTCTACTTACAAAAACCCTCATCCAATATCTTAAATATTACCACTCTTATTAGTATTTATTTTAATTTTTTCATTTAACTTATCAATTTACTGTTGTTGATAGCTAATTGATATTAAATATTTGATAAAATTATAACAGCAGTTGCTGATAGTATATTTAATTACATGTATAGATATTATATATAGAGTATATAATTTAAATATTAACAGTATGTATGATAAAAAATATTATTTTATACTTATAATTAGAAATATTATAGATAGTTTTTACTTATTTATATAATTTCAAAAAAATGAATATATCTATTTTTATAAAATTTTTAACAATCTATTATAAATAAATTATTATTATTATTATTATTATTATTATTATTATTATTATTATTGAGTTGTAAAATTTTTTATTAATAGATATTTTAATATTTTTATTTGTGTTTAATATTTTTAATAACTATAATATTAATATTTTAACAAATATCCAAATAATATTTTATTAAGTAATAATAATTAGTTATTTTATTAAGTAGTAATAATTAGTTAAAATTAAAAGGATAAGACAGTAAATATAATTTTAAAAAATAGAGTTGTTGGTGAAAAGCTTCGAGCTGATATGAACTGGTACAATTTGGATGTTTAACAGCTACCATCTCCTTTTTTAAAAAAAATTAACCAAATAAATTTTTATAATTATTGAAAACTGAACAGTTAATATCTTCATCCCAACAGTTAAAATAAATACCCATATATATACATATTATTAGTAAATTATTAGTAAAGTTGATATTTATAGTTTTTGAAACAAGTAAAAAATTAATTAAGGGATGTAATTTAATTAACTATCATCTGCAAATGGATGGCATCAAATCAATTGTGGTTTGTGGAGTGACACAAGCCACTCTTGATAAACAGACTCTTAAGACTCCACCAATGAATGCATATATATGCCTTTATTATTCAAGCTGATCACTTCCTGCATTCATAAAATTAATTTATGTACATGTTCCAAAATGATACTTAATTATCACTTTGCTTTTTATGAATATATATATACACACACATATACAGAAAATGGGCAAATATATATACACACACTATATAATGCTATCAAATAATAGTATCTTTCTCGAAATAACATTGGATAGGCATTTGTTTATTTCTTTGCTCAAAAGGAGAAAAATATTGCAAGATCCATTTCACCTAATTATATAATTAGAAACAAAAATTAATTAAATGTCTTTTTATTTGTAGATTGATCATTTTGCAGCTTCTTAATTAATTTATGACCAAATGTGAGACAATTATTCCTTCCTTTCTCCTTAATTGATCGATCCCATGAACATGAACTTCGTTAATGATTGGAATAAGATGGGATCAGGAGGAGATAGGAGTCAGCACATACATCTTGCACGAATGAGGATCTACATAGGCTGTCAAGTTTCCTTGGAATCGTCCCTCAAGGGTATGATGCTGCAGGCATGCCTCTAATTAGTCAGTCTTTAATTAATGGGTTCATTTGTAATTGGAATCAAACAAAGGTAGCAAAAGTTATAATATATATATAAATAGATAAATGTAGGCATGCACCTCCCAGAGATCTCTAGCTTCGACCACCACATTACTAGAATCGAAGCCAATGTCATCCCAGTGTGCTGTCAATGAGGAACCCCATGTTTTTCTATTCACCATTAATACTACTTTCCTATTTCCTGAAAGCGGTCCTGCCCATATCTGACAGTATATGTACATATGTAACAGCTACCTACTGCAATATAACCATAAGAAATACACCACTATATATATACTGTGCAGAGCTTTAATGTGTACTCAATAACTACCTCTCGCTCTCCTTCCATTCTTACTTTCATTGCCTGAACTCCCAACTTATCTGCATATATCATAAACAAAATAATACAACATATTTCAAAAAACAATTAAGGAGCCATTCATTATATATATATATATCAGGTCTTATACCTTGATTTACTGCAATCACCTCCTCATTACCAACGATTTGCATGGTTTCATAGTTCATGTTACGTATATCGCATCCTAAAAGGAGTGGCGCCTACAATATGTATTACTATGTATAAGTATCCCTTATACATATAATTAAATTAATATAACCAGTAGTACGTATTTATGTATGAAATATATATACACATACACACGCACTGAAGCATTATATGCAATTAATCATGTTAATTATGTGCGTACCTTGGAGATCGCCCATATACTGAAGTGCACCACGTATTCACTGTATTTCATCCCTCCATTGCCTACTTCCAGCATATCCGGGTCTGCTCAAGGACAAATATAGTGCCCACCAATTCAAATAAGTGATCAAAAACAAAATGTTTCAATATTTATAAAGAGATCGTAATCATGAACTGAAATCGAGCATTGATCTTTTGCAAATTCAAAATTTTTCAAATTGACACTGACCATTCCAAGCTCCGGGTTTTGCGTAACTAGCATACACTTCGTTTATGTCGGCTATCTTTAGCATGCTAGTTCAAACCAAAGAAAAAAAATAAAACGACTTTAGTTGGAAATTCAAGTGTTAATGCCTGAGTATATTACATGGTTAATGCCAATGAATTAAAAGGACGAGTGTTATTTATGTATTAGAACGATAATAGTACAATTTAGGAAGGTAATATTAATTGCAGACTATTAATTTCAAAATATAGTGCGTATAAACTACACTTACACAACCTTCATGCAGCTGCATTAATTAATATAGTCCACAGAGGATGACACACGACTTGCTAGCAGCTACACCATGTGTATAATCTGAGTTCTGTTTGATCTTAACATTAACATGTCTTAATTAGCTGTAGTGGTGGATGAATTTTGTTGATTTTTTTTAACATTAATAAATGTTCTTTCTTTAACTTCAATCAAGCCACGCCTTATATTAATTATAGTAATGATAATTGACGAGGTTGCATTATAAATAATATTAATTGTAGCGATGCATGCATCAATCATCATGCATATTAATTACGTTAGCAAAAACCTCCAACCTTTCCCAAGAGTCTGAAATGTCATCAGTAGTTCTCCAACTGTTTGCAAGTTTAGCTCCCCATAGAGCTGGACGCATATCTCCCCTATTGAATTAATTAATTTTAGAAGAAACCAACGAACAATGAATTGTATTTAATTAAGAAGCTAGGGTGAAAAGCAAATGATCGTTTAATTCTACAGTCAATCGACAAAGATAATTAAATTAAGAAATTACCATTCACACATAGAGAAAAAAATTGGACGCTTAGTTTTCTTCAACGCACGAGACATAGTAAGGTATCTGTTAAATAAAACGCAAATTTCTTTAGTTCTTATAAATCTGGCAGGCATAAATTAATTATTACAAACAAATAGTACTATAGCTACTTAATTTGCTTGAATGATCGGTCATGCACCTCACCTTATCGTTGGTCTTGTATCATCATTGTA
>CATIWO010223074.1:0-11415 GCA_949673435.1 Macaranga tanarius | reverse complement strand
CTCTCTATCTTCTTCTGATCACATGTTATATATATATATATATATATATATATATATATATATATATATATAAGAAGGAGACAAAAAAATAATATATATATATATATAGTAATTTAAATTACTAATTATATGTTAATATTAAGTAATATCATTGTAAAATTATGTAGTTTTGAATCAAAACTATATAGTTTTAACATCTAACATAAATAGTGAATTAAACCTTATCAACTATAATTTATATTAATTACATATTGTATACTACTAATTTAATATTAAGCCAATAAAAATAATTTAAATTAAATAAAGTTTATATAATATTATTTTACATTATTATTAAATATATAAATTAAATTACAAATTATTATAATTTAATGTTAAATAATACAATTGCAAAACTACATAGTTTTACTTTTAACATTATTATAATTATATATTTTAGAATTAGCTTTACTCTTTTTATTTTTGACATGTAGTGCACTCGTTAAATTTTGTGGTTATTTAACAAAAAAAAAAAATTATGTAATATCTTGGTTCAAGTTTATTAGCATTATTTATTATTTTTTTAAATAGGTTATAAATTAATTTTTTTATTATTTTATTTGTTGATAATAAATATATATTTAATTAATAATATAAATTCCCGAATTTCCGAATCGTACCGTTCCATACCGATCCGTTCCGAAAGAACTGAATCTTTGCACTGAACCGCACCGATATATGGTACTGGTACTGGAGATTTTATTTTTAAAATTCCCGAAATATGGTATGATACTAGAGATTTTTTTTCCCCAGATTCCCCCAAACCGTGCTCACCCCTAGTTAAATGTAACAAATGAAGGGCAGAAATTGACAATTTTTAAAATGTGGATGAAAAAGGCTGTTAGAAAAATTAAGATAGGATCTATTTTATAAGTTTAATAAAAAGTTAAGAGTTTTTTTTAAGTTACTTTTAAAATTAAATTTTCAAAAAATGGTATTAACTAATTACAAGTAAATAATGCCAGTAGTGCCATTTTGAAGCTTTTCCTACTTTCACTGTTTCAGCTAAATGGGAACACGAGGAAATATAAGAGAAACACTAACAGTGATTACACGAAGGAAGCTTCCCTAAGCCTTTTCCCATTTCCATATAGCCTTTTTTTTATTTTCTTTGGTTTTTTTTATTTGTATTATTTCAAAAAAGAAATTAAGGAATTGTGTTGACAGCGTCATCTTTTATTTATGATATGATGATACATAGGCTGCAAAAGTGGACACCGTAATTCACTTTAAAGGAGAAGACTGATCCATGTCCAACTAACCATTAGCCTCAGCAGAATTTAATGTAGAAGGAGATAAATATTGATGCTAAAAGATAATCTTTCAAAATCTCAAGTACATATATATATATATATAGTGTGTGTGTATATATATATATATAGTATACATATATATAAGTATACTATATATATATATATATATACACACAAGTTACATCATCTTCACTACAACTGTCACTCACAAGACAAAGTCTCTTAATATTGTTGAGTTTGCACTTAATGTCTCATCTAACATCTTCCCATTTCCTTTTACATTAATTCTCACCTCTCTTTTCTGCCCTTATTATATATATATTCACAATGTTCCATAGCTTTTCATTTAATACTCTGGCTCATTTCAAAATCTCTTATCACGTACTATTATTGTAATGCTATAAAAAAAAACTCTCTCTTTTCTTTTGTCTCAACACCACTTTATTTTATTTTATTTATTTTTTTGTAATTTTGTTTCTCGTTCATATCTTGAGCGCAATATTGATTGTTGTTAACTCCAGCTGAAATGAGTTCTTTTTCCGGCAAAGAAGATGCCGTTAATGTCAAGAACCAAGAAAAAGATGAAGAAGCTGGAGGAAAGAAGCAAAAGAAAGTTCCATTGTTTAAACTATTTGCTTTTGCAGATTTATATGATTATGTGTTGATGGGTTTGGGATCAGTTGCTGCTTGTGCTCATGGAGCTTCAGTGCCTGTTTTCTTTATTTTCTTTGGAAAGTTGATTAATATAATTGGATTGGCTTATCTTTTTCCCCAACAAGCTTCTCATAGAGTTGCTAAGGTATGCTACGTTTTTTTTATCTTATTATATCGCATTAAGCATGCACATCAGCTCAATTTGCACCCTTCATTTCTTTTTTTTTTTTTAAGAATAAAAAAAAACATCATATTATTTTTCATTCTCTAATGTATTTTTCTAACTAATCTTAGGGCTTCAATTAATTAATTATTTATATTTTATGTGCTTCTATAGACTTGTATTTTTAAGTATCAATGAAGGGATTAATATTGGTCTTTGCAGTACTCGTTGGATTTTGTGTATCTCAGTATTGCCATATTATTTTCATCATGGATAGGTAAGAGTTGATTTTTGATTTATTAATTAATCTATCTTAATGATTTTACAATGTTAATGAGAAATACATATAAGAAAGAGTGGAAAACGGAAATATATATATGAATGTAGAGGTGGCATGCTGGATGCATACCGGAGAACGGCAGGCAACAAAGATGAGAATGGCATATTTAAGGTCGATGCTTAATCAAGACATAAGCTTATTTGACACTGAAGCTTCAACTGGAGAGGTTATTGCTGCAATCACCAGTGACATTCTTGTGGTTCAGGATGCCATTTCTGAAAAGGTATTATTATTATTATTATTTCAAATTTTATGTTCTTGCACTCTAATGTTTTTTGGTTTTCAAAAGCATCCTAATTAAAGAAAAAAAAAAGAAACAACAAAAGACAATTAGAAAAGAGGTCATTAACTCAATAAATGATAGATAAACAACAATCCACGTTAACCACATAATTTTGGTTCTTGTTGAAAAGATAAATAAAACATTTATTTTACTTTTTTTTTTAAAAAAAATGAAACATTAAAAATGACATAGATATAAAAATTGAAGGAGGCATTTATTAGTCGGTGGGTTTGTTACGACGTCGGTTGTGTTAATTTGAAGCTTTTATTTGGCATTGCCAGCTGGGGGTGGGATCCCTTCCCATTCCCATGACCATGAAACATATGCTATCCCCGAAAGTTGTTTTGTTTATATATATACACACACACACAATTTCACCTTCCCATTTTTAGATGACCATGGAACTAAAATATCCTGGGAGTTGCTTTGTTTATATACACACACAATTTCATTTCATTAAATTAATAAACAAATTTATGTTATTTTATTTTACTTTATTTATTTATTTTTTCTTTTTTAAAAACTCTTCAGATAATAAACAAACTTTAAAACACACGCCTAGAAAGGTAACATTAAAAAGATGTTAGAAAGGTAGATGGTGGTGGATATGTTAATTTGGATTAATTGGAGCAGATGTTATCAGAGCTCACTTCTTCAAATTTGTTCCGTCATTTCCAAAGTTTTTCTTTTCACTAAATAAAATGGCAGCTAGCCATAATGTATTAATTGTGAGAAATCACCATGCTCAACTTAGTCATTTAATTTTTTTATTATACAGGCAGCATCTGAGTTAGAAATGTAAGACTCATCAATTCGAAGAAATCTATATCATGTTTAGGGTTATGAACTATATATATATATATATATATATATATATATATATATAAATTATAGGGCGGTGCTTTATAAGAGCTCCATAATAAGGCACCATGGTTAGTTGTTATTATTGATATTTTTAGTTAGGTGGACCACTGTGCTTAGTGTGGGGATCCATTAGATATACCCTAAAAGAGTACAAGTCTAGCACCGATAATATTTTTTTTCTTAGAAAGGGGGGAGAATCTTAGAGTCTTTATATCAATTTGAGCAAGCAACTTTTGAAAAAAAAAAAAAAATTAAGGATTCGTTCATTTATACTCCAAAATTAGAATGAGAATAAAAATGAATTCGGAAATAAAAATGAAAACCAAACTTTTTATTTCACTATATAATGAGAATTGAAATCAATATCATTTATATGACTTTATTATTTTTTATATATTAAAATTAACATTATAGTTATCTATTATAATAATATTTTAAAATTATTTATTTATTTGCTAAATATTATTATAATTTTTTTCATTATTTTAGTGAATATTCTTTATTCAAATATTTTAATAAATATTTTTACTAATTTATATGTTTTATTTATGAAATTTAGATAATATATGTCAATATTTCAATATTTGACCAAATTTATAGATTGTTTGATTTAATTCCATGAAAGTTTATGCATGGCTATATGTTTTAAAAAATAGGAATGTTTATTAAGGGAGGGTGAAGGAAGGGCAAGGAAAAGGAAAAAAAGACACAATAGATTTTTTTGTTGGTAACTTAAAATAATTAATAAATGTAAATAAGAGGAAATGTTTGAAAAAAAAATCATTTAATATATTTTGCAGTAAAATTATTTTACTCTGCAATTTGCAGTGTAATTATTTTTCCCATTTATAAGAAGAATAAAGAAAATTATTCTCGTTCCATTACCTTTCACACTTTAAAAAAAATTAAAAATCAGATAACTGAAAATTTAATTCCTCTTCTATTCTATTTTCTTCCTTTTAATTTCACCCCACCCATGCATTAGTTTAGGAATATAAAATTAGGACGCAACACACTATGACAATTATGCCAACAATAATCAAAACTCAAAACAATAGAATCAAAAGATTCTAATAAAACTCTGTCATTTTAAACCTAACTTTGCAAGGAAATGATGTAAATATGAAAATATAATGAACATATAAATATATGCAGACTGAAAAATCAATAAAGAATTCTGAAGAAGAAAACAAAATGAATAAAATTCTAAATAGTCAGTGTCTGGTGAGTAGGATCCTCCAAGTGATTAAAGCACATTCTTGAATCTTGAACAAGAAGCAAACATTACTTTCGTTTATTTGTCATATGCAATGCCTTCTTTATATATATATATATATCGCTTTAGCTTTGTCATTATTAATTAATTAAAATATCGTGGCTTGGAAATGAATTCTTAACAAAGACGTCGCTATCGATAGAACCAAGTAAAAAAATTCTTCTCTATGATAAGTTTCTTAAATGGAAGAAAAGTGTTTCAAGCCCAAGAAGCAAAACACCCACACAACATACACAGAGAAAAAGACTCTATTTGAGATTGTAAGCAGACTATATAAAGAGAAGCGAGAGGAGTGATAGTAGTGGTAATAATAGTAGCATCGGCATCGTCATCCTCCTAGTTCCTTTGATGAGGAAATAAAAATTTTCCTATTTATAAAATTTAGTCAACCAACATTAATGCCTAATTCCCACCATTATTTTTTATTGTTTTTGTATGAATTATTAGTATTTAGAGTCGAATAATTTAGAATGTATTGGACTCTAACTAATTTAATTCTATCCGGCAGGACTACAAAAATTGCAAATATCTTTCACCTTTATTTTTTATGAACCACCAAGTGGACTCTAAGAATCTTAAATTTACTTTAGCTAAAAAATATTTACTCCTTATTTGATTGAATTCATTTTATTTTCAAATGAAAATTCATTTGTAAATAAATTCTTATAAATGAAGAGTGTATGAATTAAATGAATATTTTATGAAATGAATTTATTTAGATATTCTAATAATTTTTTAAAATTTGGTTTAGAATTAAGAAATTTTATAATATTAAAAGTTGGAATTTGAAGTGAATTAAACAACCTTTCATTTAAATCAAACGCATACAATCGCAAAATTTGTGAGAGTTCAGAAATCCACCCCTAGCGATCTCCATCAATTTTTATTTTCAGTTCTATAAATATAACGTGTTTAATTAGTATAGATCATAACCATAGAGATTATTAAATTCATGAGATTGAAAATTTTACAGGCCCAAGCATATAAAATTGCTCAATGTCTTAGATACATGATGCACACACTAGCTGCTTTTAAATGGTAATTAATGGCAGTAGATGATGATGCAGGTAGGGAACTTTTTGCACTACATGAGCAGATTTCTTGCCGGTTTTGCAATTGGTTTCATTAGAGTATGGCAAATCAGTTTGGTGACACTCTCGATAGTACCTTTAATTGCTCTTGCCGGTGGTATTTATGCCTTTGTTTCAATTGGCCTCATTGCAAGAGTTCGTAAAGCCTATGTCAAGGCTGGTGAAATCGCTGAGGAGGTAAGTTTGAACTTGTAAGTTGTAGAATATGCACAACTCTAATTCTATTTTATTGCTTATATACATTTTTGACTTTCAGGTGATTGGAAATGTCAGAACAGTGCAAGCATTTTCAGCAGAAGAAAGGGCAGTAAGATCATATAAAGAAGCTCTAAAGAATACATATCAGTATGGAAGAAAAGCAGGGTTAGCCAAGGGTCTGGGACTGGGGACCTTGCATTGTGTCCTTTTCTTGTCATGGGCATTGCTTGTTTGGTTCACTAGCATTGTTGTTCATAAGAGTATTGCCAATGGTGGTGAGTCTTTCACAACCATGCTCAATGTTGTTATCGCTGGCCTGTAAGTGTTTGCTCTTGCCTTTATCTACATTCTCCATATATTATAGAAATTTCAGTTATACCTATTAGCTTTAACTTAATTTGTCGCCAATGAATTGTTTCGTTTTGAGTTCAGCCTTGCTCTAACTATTATTCTGTTAAGGCAATGGAATATTTTGGTTGATCTATTATGAGAATGGATTTCATATTCAAATTGTAATAGCAATTGAAATGAGTAAACATTAACTTTGGAGTGTTAAACTTGGAGTGTTGGTTTGTGCAATTCATATTTATTACACTCGAATCAACATTAACTTTGACATCATCAAACATTAAATTTCCTGGGTTGGGTTTCAGGTCACTAGGACAGGCAGCACCAGATATTTCTGCATTTGTTCGTGCCAAGGCAGCAGCTTACCCAATTTTTGAGATGATAGAAAGGAACACAGTAATGAAATCGAACGTCAAGACAGGCCAAAAGCTACATAAATTGGAGGGCCACATAGAATTCAACAATGTTTCTTTTAGCTACCCATCTCGTCCTGATGTGATGATCTTTGATAAACTATGCCTTGACATCCCCGCGGGAAAAATTGTTGCCCTTGTTGGTGGCAGTGGATCTGGAAAAAGTACAGTTATATCATTGATTGAACGCTTCTATGAGCCTATATCTGGACAGATACTGCTGGATGGGAACAATATCAAGGACCTTGACCTCAAATGGCTTAGGCAGCAAATTGGGCTTGTTAATCAGGAGCCCGCCCTTTTTGCTACAAGCATAAGGGAGAACATTCTATATGGAAAAGATGATGCAACACTTGATGAGATAACAAATGCTGCTAAACTTTCAGAAGCTATGTCTTTTATCAACAACCTCCCTGACAGATTTGAAACTCAGGTAATAATTTAGTCTTATTAACTGAGAAAAAGAGAAATATCGATTCTCATACATGCACCCAAACTTTTTGAAGAACCATTCAGATTATCACTTGTAATGACTAATCAATCATGATTGAATAGATCATCTACTAAAGTCCATTTCAATGTGACAATGCTGAGCTTACAAGTTCTTGGTATGTAAAAGTAGAATACAGTGAAAGTGCATGTTGAAATTATAATCTTCATGAGATTGGATGTATCAACCTTAATTACTCTCCTACAATACCAAATTGTACCAATTTAGTGATCATTGAGTAGTGATGGACAAGAATTATTGCTTGATTAAAAAAGAATATCTGGTCAAATTCTTCGTGAGAAACGGAATCAATTACATGAATTGTAGAAAAATAAGAGAATGGAACTAGAAGAGCGATTTTCATATAAAATACTACATATAATGCAAGTGTACTTGCAGGTTGGTGAGAGAGGAATACAGCTATCAGGTGGACAAAAGCAAAGGATAGCTATATCACGAGCTATAGTGAAGAATCCATCAATTCTTTTGCTAGATGAAGCTACAAGTGCACTTGATGCTGAGTCTGAGAAGAGTGTGCAAGAGGCACTTGATCGTGCCATGGTGGGAAGAACAACTGTAGTTGTTGCCCATCGGCTTTCTACCATTAGGAATGCTGATATGATTGCTGTTGTTCAAGAAGGGAAAATTGTGGAAATTGGGAGCCATGATGAGCTCATGTCAGACCCAAACAGTGCTTATTTAGCACTTGTGCATCTGCAAGAGACGGCATCCTTGCAGCGCCAGTCCTCTATGGGTCCTACCATGGGACGGCCGTTGAGGTACTACATTACGAGGTTTCTTATTCTTTTGGAGCACCATGCTGAAATTGTCATTTGCAACATTTATATTAAACAATATGTATCAACACATTCACATATCATGATTTTCTGTTATATATTACTACTATACAGTCAAGAATCTAAAGCCTTTATGTTAACTTTTAATATCATTTTTAGTATAAGGTATTCTCGAGAATTATCCCACAGAAGATCAAGCTTTGGTGCAAGTTTTCGCTCTGAAAAAGATTCAGTTAGTCGTGCTGGTGCTGATGGAATGGAGTCTATGATGCCAAAACAGGTTTCAGCAAGAAGACTCTATTCAATGGTTGGTCCTGATTGGATTTATGGGGTAGTAGGCACCCTTTCCGCATTTATGGCCGGATCACAAATGCCGCTGTTTGCACTTGGAGTCTCCCAAGCACTTGTTGCCTATTACATGGACTGGGATACTACACGCCATGAGATAAAAAAGATTTCAATCTTGTTCATTTGTGGTGCAGTAGTATCTATTATTGTCTTTTCCATGGAGCATCTATGTTTTGGAATCATGGGGGAGCGACTAACTTTTCGCGTGAGAGAAAAGATGTTTTCTGGTAATCTTCACTAGCTATCTTACTGATATTCATGTGCACATGGAAGCATCAACAACCGTTATTCTATTCCACTCAAGTTTGGAAAAGTTTCTGTTCTGATTGCATAAGACCATCACAAGGGATATATCACATTTTCCCCTTATCTATCATTTCCATGCATCGATTGCATAAATTTTTGAATTAACATTCAGCCATATTTCAATTTTAAACTCTCTTTTGTATTTTCTCTGAACAACTTTTCTATGATTGATTACAGCCATTTTGAGGAATGAGATTGGTTGGTTTGATGACTTTAACCACACAAGTTCTATGCTGGCATCACGTCTAGAAACTGATGCAACCTTGTTACGAAATTTAGTTGTTGATCGCACAACAATTCTCTTACAAAATATAGGTCTTGTCGTCACCTCATTTATCATTGCCTTCCTCTTAAACTGGAGGATCACACTTGTTGTTATTGCTACTTATCCATTGATCATCAGCGGTCACTTCAGCGAGGTTTCCTTTCTTTCCTATTTTTATCTTATACATGCAGAAGCAAACTTCAACAATAATAATTCTTCCTGTAATTTCAGAAACTCTTCATGAAAGGCTATGGTGGAAACTTGAGCAAAGCATATCTAAAGGCTAACATGCTTGCTGGTGAGGCTGTGAGCAATATGCGAACTGTGGCAGCTTTTTGTGCAGAAGAAAAAGTCCTTGACCTTTACTCCCGTGAGCTTGTGGAACCTTCAAAGCGCTCATTTACTCGCGGCCAAATTGCTGGCATATTCTATGGTGTATCCCAGTTTTTCATCTTCTCATCTTATGGCCTTGCCTTATGGTAATGAGGCTTTGACTTCATCTCATCCATCCTTTTGAACTTTATGGAGTGGATCAGATTAACTGTAGAAAGAATGCATTTCATGTCCTAGGCTAGTGATTTTCATTCTTAGTTTTGTTCAATATTGTGTAGGTATGGTTCTGTTTTGATGGAAAAGGAGCTTGCAGGCTTTAAATCTGTGATGAAGTCCTTTATGGTTTTGATTGTGACTGCATTAGCCATGGGTGAGACTCTGGCAATGGCCCCAGATCTTTTAAAGGGTAACCAAATGGTGGCATCTGTCTTTGAACTGCTAGACCGCAAGACTAATATAGTTGGGGATACTGGAGAAGAACTGAAAAATGTGGAGGGTAATATTGAGCTAAGAGGTGTAGAGTTTAGCTATCCATCCAGGCCAGATGTATTAATTTTTAAGGACTTTGATCTAAAAGTACGTTCCGGAAAGAGTGTGGCTTTAGTTGGGCAAAGTGGTTCTGGTAAAAGCTCTGTGCTTTCTCTTATTTTGCGCTTCTATGATCCAACTGCCGGAAGAGTGATGATTGATGGTGAGTGTTTTCATTTTTGACACGAATTACTTCAATCTACTTCTCTGTTTTTCTAGCTATATTTCTTTGATGTTGAAAGCTGAGGGAAATTTCTTCACTGTTTTTTATCTGAATATCATCTTCATTATAAAATATCAACAGGCGTAGATATCAAGAAACTCAAGCTGAAGTCTCTTAGAAAACACATTGGACTTGTTCAACAAGAGCCAGCTCTTTTTGCAACATCAATCTATGAAAACATATTATATGGTAAAGAAGGAGCATCCGAAGGAGAAGTGATTGAGGCAGCTAAATATGCAAATGCTCATAGCTTTATTAGTTCTCTTCCTGAGGGCTATGCAACCAAAGTAGGCGAGCGAGGGGTACAACTATCTGGTGGTCAGAAGCAGCGAGTGGCTATTGCCAGAGCAGTTCTAAAGAACCCAGAGATCTTGCTATTAGATGAAGCAACCAGTGCTCTAGATGTAGAGTCAGAACGTGTTGTGCAACAAGCTCTTGACAGATTGATGACGAACCGAACGACGGTCATGGTGGCACATAGATTATCAACTATTAAAAATGCAGACCAAATATCAGTGCTACAAGATGGGAAGATAATAGAACAAGGTACTCATTCAAGTCTTCTAGAGAACAAAGATGGGGCATATTTTAAGTTAATCAATCTTCAACAGCAACAAGGACTGCAACAGCATTTATAACAAACAGGGAAGGCGGAGGTCGTCATAATCGTTCATGCACGATGCATTCTTCATTGTTGTAACTTCTTTACTTGTTATTAATTGTTCTTTATTTTCCATCTACACAATATATATTCGGATACATGTGACTTGATATTGTTTTGATGTAAAGATACAAACATAATGACGACACTGTTTGATCTTGGAGAACGTTGTATTGTATTATACGGTCATATTGCCAAGTTCCTGAATGACTTCCGTAACAGGGACTGAGTGTGAGCAAATGTTGGTTCGGTTTAAAAATGTCTAAAATCAAATTGAACTGAACTTATATCGGTTCGGTTCAATTTTAAAAATGCTTAAAATTGAATTGAATCGAATTGAATTTTTTTGGTTCGGTTCGGTTATTTTTTTTTTTGACATTCTTTTCACTTTTTTTTTAAAATTATTTTATTTATGTAATTTTACAATATTCTAATAAGATTTATAAGACATATTAATGTTAATTTTTTATATTTATTTTATTTATTAATTTTTTCAAAAATCAAATAAACCGATTCTCTAACATATATTTAAATATTTTTTG
>CATIWO010223070.1:0-10565 GCA_949673435.1 Macaranga tanarius | reverse complement strand
TGAGGGAAGAGCAAGGCAAGGGAAAGTGTTTCCACTGCCAAGGAGAAGGACATTGGAAGAGGAATTATCCTAAGTTCCTTGAGTCTCTAAAGATAAAAGAAAAGGGCAAGGATAAAGAAAGTGAGACTTTCTCAAATTTATTAGCCTCTAAATGTTCTAAGAGCTCATCTAATGCATGGGTATTGGATACCGGTGCAAGTTCTCATATTTGTGCATCCTTGGAGGATATATCAAATGAGAGAAGGTTAAGGCCCAACGAAGTGACCATAAAACTTGGAAATGGTGCAAGTGTTGTAGCCAAAGCTATAGGGTCCACTTCAATTGATTTTTATAATGATGTTTTATTATTGGAAGGTGTATTATATGTACCCAATGCCTATAAAAATATTATATTTATTTCTAGTTTGACTAGTAGGGTTTATGAATTCCTTTTTAGTAGAGATGAATGTAAGATTTATTTTGGAAATAAACTGATAGGCATAGGTTATTTAATACATGGACTATATTATATTGATAATATGACCAATAAACATGAGCCTCAATCTAATGTGAAAACAATGCTAATTGAAAATGCCTCTAACTCTAAAAATCTATGGCACTTGAGATTGTGTCATATTGCTGAGGATAGGATCATGAAGTTGGAAAGGATGGGAATCTTGAGCAATCTTGAATCTGCATCCAATCTAACTTGTGAGGCTTGTCTTCAAGGCAAGATGACTAGGTCACCATTTGTTGGACAAAAGGGAAGAGCCAGTGATATTTTAGAGATCATACATAGTGATGTATGTGGACCACTTAGTGAAATGGCTAGGGGTGGTTTCTACTATTTTATTACCTTTATAGATGATCTATCAAGGTATGGGTACTTGTTTCTTATGAAGAACAAGAGTGAATCCTTTGAAAAGTTCAAGGAGTTTAATGCCCGAGTAGAAAAAAAATCGGGAAGAGTATTAAAACTCTTTGATCGGATCGAGGAGGTGAATACTTAAGTACCGAGTTTACTGAGTTCCTTAAGAAACATGGCATTGTATCAAAACTCACACCACCCGGAACACCATAGTTGAATGGTGTATTCGAGAGGCATAACCGTACCTTATTAGATATGGGATATCAGAATAGACATGTGGATACTCATGTGATGAGTGGATCAAATAGTGACACAAGATTTGTGATTGCTTGGGAATTCACTTTAGTCAACAATCACAATATTGGACATAATTGTGCATATGGTCCTTTGACCCGAGGCAACACGGTCAACCACATATGGTTGATTAGAGTTTGTTACCGCTTACATACCTATGCTAGCCACGTATGGTTATATGGCGTGTGGTGGCTCTAGTTATGTAGGGATGAGTGATCGGCCAAGATGGAATTCATTACCTGGAGTGAAACGGGATAAGATCTTATGCTATCTAAGTTATTCTTGATGAATAAGTACCTGGCCAGGTCAAACTCGACTTACCCAGAAAGAATTTCGGTGCTAGAAAAGAGTTTCTAGTAATAGTCGTGTTTTATCAAAGAATTGAACTTAAGATGAGGTCATATGATAGAGGCAATTAGAGTTTGACTAAACCTTGACTCTAGCCAATATTGGGATCTTGTAATGAAGGGACATTTAGTGCACGGTAATTATGTTCTTTGGTTCTTGTGAATCTACATATAGCATTCATCTCTAAATGGGTAGTCGTGATATCTATGCTGGGGGTCACTCACGACTTATGGGAACTAAATGTATCACATTGGGATTTTCACATTCAGTATGGAAAGGTGTTTCCATGATATTAAGTGTTAATATCGTTTCCTATTGCCATTTAGACTTGAACCTAGTAAGTCACACACTTAAGGGTTGCACTTGTGATGATTAACACTAATTTGATTATTAATTAAAGAGTTTAATTAATTAATTGAATTAATTGAATTAATTGAATTGGATTTGCATATGTGCGGGGATCTAGCATATCCCGAAATCCAAATTCAAAGATTGGAACTTTATTGCATTTTAAGCAAATATTAATTTAGGCTTAATTTAATATGAGATATTAAATTAAAGATTAAATTAATATTAGCCTTCCAAATATATATATATATATAAAAATATATATATATATATATGGACATGGGCCATGTGATGGACCATGAAAATTATGGATGATGGATATGGCCCATGAGATGGACCTTAAATATTGGGTTTTGTTTAAAGAGTTTAAACTAGCCCACTTGTTTATAATACATATTAGATTTTGTTTAAAGAGTTTAAACTTGCCCATTTGTTAATTATATAGATTAGGTTTTGTTTAAAGAGTTTAAACTAGCCCATTTGTTTATAATATGGATTGGGTATTGATTAAATAGTTTAATCTAGCCCATTAATTATTTGGTAAGGATTGGGTCATCTCTAAGTGTAGAGAAGCCCATATCCCATGCCTTAGCCCAAGCCCATTAAGAGTTAATGGAATAGGGATAAGGATAGCCAAGCAACCAAACAAGGCCAATAGAAGAGTGTAAGACACTCTTTGATATGTAGCAAACTTAGTGGCCAATCTTGCTATAGTAGCAAACTTGGTGGCCAATCTTGCTATAGTGACTAACTCGGTGGCTACTCTTGCTATAGTAGCAAACTTGGAAGCCACTCTTGCTATAGTAGCAAGCTTATGTGTGAAGACACTCAAGTTAAATAATATAATATTGGCTTTGTTAATATTATAAATAGACAACTAAAGTTGTAGAGACACTCTCTTAGCTTCTTGCTTGCTTGATTAAGGCTAAGGCATTTTTGAGAGAGTTTTTGATTATTCTAAAAGAAAAGAAAAAGTTGAGAGTGTCTCTTCTTCTTCTTCACAAATTCTTATTATAGAGAACCAAAATATATCACAAGTGTTGTGATTTCTTTAACCTAAAACCTTAATTGTACAAGTGTTGTACAAGGCAAATCCATCATCCTTGGGAGGGTAGCTTTAAGTTCTATACCTTCAAAGATTGTAGAAGCTTTCATAAGCACTTGGGTCTTATTCAAGAGAGGCTTGTGTGGAGAGCTTGCTACATCTTGAAGATCAACCAAGTGCAATCCGTGTGTCTCGAGCTAGAGGCTTCACACTTAGGAAGCTCGGAGCTAATGGATCACAACAATCAAAGCTTGTTGAGCGTTCTACACACTTGGGAGTTTTGTAAGTGTTACTTAACTCTTAGTATGTAGGACTTGTAATGTGATTACATGTCTACTTTATGGTTGTTGCTAAAATATTATCCATGATGCATGATTTGTTAGTTATGTAAATTGTATGTGATTTGGATCTTGTGGCATAGAATGGATTCAAACTTGATGCAAGTGTTGCATGCTTCCAAAATATTTTAAAATTCTACATATTTGGTTGCTTTGATCTCTATTCCCTTCAATGAGTGCATCCTTTTTGTAAAAGGTAGGATTGCTAGATAATGTTAACATGTTACTAACTAAGATGGGATGGGAAGCTTTTATGATTATTCAAAATCCAACTTATGTTAGGCCTACATATGAATTCCTTTCTTCTTTCCAGTTTGATGAGCAAGCCCTATTGCTCACATTTAGATTGGGAAATATAGAATATAGCATAGGATTGTTTGAATTAAATGATGTGTTTCATTTTCCTAAGGATCAAGATGATATGGTTAAGTATAATAGGAATGACTTTCGGAAGGAGATTACATGCCAAAGGATTAGGTTTTATGAACCTAGGTTAGCAAAAGAATCCTAAATTCAATCACTGGCTCTAAGATATTTACATAGGCTAAAGGCCCATTCTTTATTTCCTAGAAAGGAAGGAGATTTGGTGGTGTCCACAACGGAACTTAATATTTTGTATTGCATGCTTAATAATAGGAAATTGGATATATATACCATGCAATTGCAATTAAGCTAAAGGATGTGGCTAACAAAATGGTGGGAGCAATCAAAGTTGGTGGATTGATCACTAGTATTGCCAACTACGTAGGATTTGATATTAACACCATGCCATTTGATAAGCTATCGAGAAATTCTTTGATTGATATATCAATGATGAAGCTATTGGCCTAGTCATAAGAGATCATCACAGGGATCCTTATCTCATTGATGCACCACCACCACAAGCAATGGAAGAAGAAGAGGAAGAGGAAAGTGGTGACTTGTAAGATGTCATGCGATGACTAGATGACTTAGAGTTGCAAGTTGAAGTGATTGATGCAAATGTTGGTGAGCTCACCTCCATAGCTCACAGCATGAATGCCAACATGGTTGACATGCATCAAAATGTCAACTTGATCAACCATAACTTAATGGCATATTACCAGTCATAAAATTTCTTTCTGCCTCCTTATCCACCATACGATTCGGGGCACAATTGAAGATAGTAGAAAGATTACTAGATGGAGTTATGTTTTAGATTTATATTTAGTTGCACTTTATTTGAATTATGTTTTAGTGTCCTTGTGCGTGATGTTTAGTTATTTTTTTTAGAACATTTTCATTCCGATGTTTTTGGGTTTAATTGAAATCTAGATGTTTAAATTTCCCTTCACTTAAATTTTTGCAATGATGTATGTAAGGGGCATAGCCATGTAGTTTTTCTACCAAGTAGTGCCACTTATACCTTACCTGAAATTTACGTCAGGCACGACCATGCCAGAGCACAACTGTGCCAGATGCGACTAAAGCCAAGGTAGGTACGTCTGTGCTATATAGGCGCATGACCGTGCCACCTGCTTCTCACAGCTACTTGATTTCGGCTAAGCTTTAAGCAATGAGGATATTGCATGATTTAAGTGTAGGGGAGGAAATAATTTTTTTTTTTCAAAATAATTTTTTTTTTCTAATTTCCTTTCCATTTTTAATATTTTAATTTTACTTTTTAGGAATTTAATTTGTAGTGTCCTTTTTCTATTAGGATTTTTAGTTTTTATTTTTTAATAAAATTTATCCTTTCAATATAGGATTAGGAGAAGGGTTGTTTAATCCTTGTAGATTTCAATTTTCTCTTCTAGTTAAGGAATAGAATTGTTATGAATTAACCATACTCTCTCTACACCTATTTTTCTATGCAATTATTCTCTTTTCTCTTAAAGCTAATGAGTTCATTAAGCATGTCTAGTATATAAAGCCAAAGGCCTATTGAAGAAGGGAAGAAGTCTGTTGAAGGAAAAGCTAAGCCACGTGACATTAGAGGTAAGTATGATACTTTCTTTTCTATTTACTCTGAAGAAGAGGGAAAAACATTTTTTTCTCTAACCAAAAGGAAATTTTGCATGCCTAAATACTTCGATAATGAAATTTTAGAAGAGATAGGAATGCATGATTATATAAATGCTTTGTGTAGAAAACTAGGCTGGTTTAAATTAAAGTCAGTTCAATATGACGTACTCATGAGCTCACCATTGAATTCTATACTACATTGAGGATCAAAGATGAAAATCAAAGAACCCTCTCATGTAGATTTTTTAGGAAAGAATATACTTTTGATTATGACTTGATTATAGATGTCTTTGGCTTTACTAAAGGAGGTATTCGTCAACCTCTACCTAAGTTCAACATGAATTGATTTTAGTCAAAAATCACTAATGGTGATAAGGTTTGTGATGGACAATTTATGATTAGTCATTTGATACAAAGTCATTCATGTTTATTAATGCACAAGTTTATGGCACACACTATATTCGGTAAGAGGATAGCACAAAGGTTTCACATGATGAGCTATTTTTGTTATGGTGTATGCACACTAACACTAGGATGAATAGTGCCTATTTTATTTTCCGTGCAATGTGGCATGTTGTGCAGGCAAAGAGAGCACTGATATTGATGGGTTATATTGTTACTAGCCTAGCCATAGTTTTTATACCAAGTAGAATTGCTAGTTTTAAGCCTTTAGAGAAAGAGTTGTTTGATGAAGATTTCCTCATACGAGCTGAGATCATCAATGAATATGGGGCATTAGAGGAATTAAATTTTAGAATATGTTACATGATTCATAAGAACTCATTAAGAGATAGTAAGGTTCCTCTCCCCAAAGCGGTGGAGCAGTTTGAGGATGTCGAAGAGGAGACAGAGAATGGTGAATCTCAAAAAGCTCAGTCAAAATTTGAAGAAAAAGGATTTGCTAGATTAGAAGAAAAAGGTGCATCTAGATCGAAAAATAAAATGAGTACATCCAGGCTAAGGAAAAGGAGGAGAGTAGAAGAGAGATGTGGTAAGTTTGAAAGAAAGATAAAAGAGGTGGTGAACCATTCAGACCAAAGGATTGGACATATGCTTATGGACTTGTTAACCAAAATTAAGGGTTTTAAGAGGATATGTGATGTGCAGATAGAAAATTTGATAGCCCAAGTGGAAGAGCTAAAACATCTAATCTCTTAAGACAAAGGAATTAATGGATCAACATAACGATCTTCTGAAGCCATAAACCCACCGACCTCACCTTTAAATGCATTTGATTAGGGAAGTCTATGTTTTTTTTTATTTTTCTATTTTGTCTTTGTTTTGTTTTGTTTTTGCATTCTAGTTTTTCTTCTCATGAATAAAAGACCCTATACTTGAGTTTTTGAGCCTATTTATATTAAGAGTTTATGTCATTAGGTGTGTTTTTCTTGAGTAAGTGTAATAATCTCTTTTTAATGCTTTATTTTGACTGTTAAGTTAGGGGAATAATTTATGGTTAAGGATTTTTAATTTTTAATGAATCTAATGCTTACTCTTTCATTAAGTGATTGAACTAGGATGTTTGATAGTCGAGAAAAATACTTGTAAGTAGGAATTTAATTTCTTAGTATAGTTCATATGTTTTTAGGCACCTGTTTACCATTAAAAAAATTTCTTTAAACGAAATGGAGTGTAAAACACACTCATACATATACTCCAATGCTCTAAATAGTGTATGAGTATCCAAAGGACCTTATTGAGGTATCTACATTGAGTAATATAGAAAGTTAGGGGATATTGCAATTAGGAAACTTTGAGAAAATAAATTAAGTGCCTTTAAGTGTGTATATGATTAGGACTATCTAAGTTAAGGTAATTCCTATTTATTTTCATTTTTCTTAGTTGTTAATTGTTCTTTTTCATGAATTCAATGGAAGAGTTTGCTTTTCACATGGTAAATATTATGTTCTTAACCTTGAGTTATTATTTTAATTTATAGTTTTAAACTTTTTATTAAAGGGAGATTAGAGTGGTTCCTCATTAAAAACTACTAATAATGTTTATTCTTTGTAAAAATAGGATGGTCCCTTATTTTGCTTGAGGACAAGCAAAAGCTCAAGTGTGGGGGAGTTGATAAGTGTCAAAAATGTTTATTTTGTGGACTTTATTTTATGTATATTAGGTTTAATTAGTTGCATATTTAATTGATTTTTAGTTATTATAGTAAATGTGTTTAAGTTATTAGGATTTAGTAATTAACTAAGTGATTTTTATTGAGTTTTTGTTTGTAGGATGCATTTAGGAGAGGATGGAGATAGCAAATGAAGATAAAATAAGATTAGGTTGTCAAGTTGAAGGTTATCCTCACATCAGAGGTGCACGGCTGTGTAATATTCCTGCATAGCCATTCTTGATTCATGAGAAAAGCTAGTTACTAGGCTGCATGGCTGTGCTATATTCTTGTGTGGCCATGCCTATCTCCAGATGATTCAAGACTTTTATGTTGCACGGCCGTGTCACTTTCCTGCATACCCGTTCATGTTGATGTGGCAACCAATCAGAAGTACATTTGGAGCTTAAGATTAAATAGGATGAAGCTTACCTCTTAAGCCCTAGATTAGATAAGATTTGGAAGTTTTAGAGAGAGAGTAGGAAGGCTATAAAAAGGAGTTTTTCCTAATTAAAGGAGGACCTTTTCCATAGATCTTTTTTAGTTACTGTTTTTCTTTGTTTTGATTTAGTTCATAGTAAGAGTAGAGAACTATTTTGAAGTTGGAAGAGCAAGACTTCCTTACTACATTATGGAAGGGAGTTATCAACTCTCTTTTTATTATTCATAATGTTTAGAATTGTTTCCATTACTTCATTTCTTTCTTTTATTTTTAATATGAGTGGCTAATTTCTTTGTAGGGTTCTTATTCCAATTTGACTGTGTGCCTAATGTGATTAATGCTAGGTTGTTAGTTTTAATTTATTAGTTATTGTTGTGCTTAATGTCATTTTAGGATTGATCACCCTAAGATTGAATTAATACTATAGAGCTTGATTGAGAGGCAGGTTCTATAGGATTAAATAATAACCTGTTAATTATTTAATTAGTTGAGAGATAGTTAAGTGATTGATATTGATTAAAGGCTGTGCTAAAAATTAGGTTTAAAAGATATTCGGTTGGTGAGAACTAGTAGGGTTAGTATTAATTAATCCTCAATTAATTATAGATTTATCTGAGAGGAAAATATAGGGCTCATAAGATACCTTCAAAATGAATTAGGATTAAGTTAGACCTAGATGATTAATCAATCTTAAGAAATGGTCAAATTAAGAGTAAGAATCCTAGTTTTTAAATTTGATTAATTTAGTTTTAGTTCTTTAAGATTTCAAACCCTAATTTTGGTGTCGAAACAAACAAATATAGTGATTATTTTAGTATTTAATTTACAATCTCTGAGGGACGATATCTTGATTTATTACTTGTTATGATTTTGTACGCTTGCGGATTTGCACTCATCATCTAACAGTTAACAACTCTAATTATCAAAGTGTGAATTCACAACTCAATCAATAAGCAATTTCAAAACAAATTTCTCACAGGAACTTAAGGAAAATTCTCTAATTTTTATTAATCATCTATGGCTTACCAAATTACATAAAATAATGCCTTTATCTTAACAAACCCTAAAATAAACCTAATTAATTTCCTAACTAAACAATGAAACATAATCCTATTTAAATAAGAAAAAATAATTCTACCTAAATAAGAAATATAATCCTATCCAAATTCGGATTTATATGCACATCAAGTTGTAATGTGTTTTTAACCAAGATAAAGGCCGAATTAACTCAAGCCCTCCTTTTCTTTGAAAAGATTTGTCCTCAAATCTTCGCCTTCTATGTAATGATTTTTTTAAATTCTTTAAGAATTAATAAATAACATTAAGACACAAAAGAAAAAAAATAGATTTTAAAAAAACACTTTAGAATGATTTATTAAAAAAAATAGTAAAAAAATAAAAATTTATTTTGACTAAAATACAATAAAAAAAACTATGGTAGAAGATAAAAATCTTAAACCTTCTTTGTAACAACCAACTCCGACCTTAGGTATATTAAACCTAAGACCCTTCGTTACAAAGTGATCATATCGAATTTTAGGTAGAAAATTTAATTTATATAATTAATGCAAACCTTAGGTATATTAAACCTAAGACTCTATGTTAGAAATCATTTAATCAAAACCAAATCTAATACCAAACACAAATATATTTTTTTTGAAAACACAAAAAAAAAACTCTAAAATAAAAGTAAGGATACGTAGCTTATACTAGAGCCTAAGATATGATACCAAACAGATATAACCCTTTGATAATCTAATTATTAGCAAGAACTATAATAATATATTGGAACCTTGCCTAAGGATCTATCTAGTACAAACCAAAGGAATTGGAACCCTTTAGTTATCTAACAACTAAGAACTCTAATTATCAAATGGTGAATTCACAACTCAAACAAAAAGTAAATTCAAAACAAAGTTCTCACAACTTAAGGAAAATTCTCTAATTTTTATTAATCATCCATGGCTTACCAAATTACATAAAATTATGCCTTTATAAAGGCTTAACAAACTTTAAAATAAACCTAATTAATTTTTAAACTAAACAATGAAACATAATACTATATAAATAAGAAAACATAATTTACATAAATAAGAAATATAATCCTATCCAAATTTGCATTTACATATACAGTAAGTTATACGCGTTTTAGACCAAGATAAAGGCCAAATTAACTCAAGCCATCCCATTCTTAGAAAAGATTTGTCCTCAATTCTTCACCTTGTATGTAATGATTTTTTAAAATTAATTTTTTTTAAATTATTTAAGAATGACTCAATAATATAAGGACACAAAAAGAAAAAAATAGATTTAAAAAAAAAACTTTAGAATTATTTTTTTAAAAAAAAATTATAAAAAAAATAAAATTATTTTGACTAAAATTCAAGAAAAAAAATATGGTAGAAGATAAAAACCTTGAACCTTCTTTATATCAACCAACTTAAACCTTAGGCATATTAAACCTAAGACCCTTCGTTACAAATTGATCAAATCAAATTTTAGGTATAAAATTTAATTAATATGATTAACTCAAACTTTAGGTATATTAAACCTAATACCCTTTGTTACAAATCATTCAATCAAACCAAATATAATACCAAACACAAATATATTTTTTTTGAAAACACACAAAAAAAAAACTCGAAAACAAAACTAAGTATACACAGCTTATACTGTTAGTATAGATGTGCCCTATGGCCATTCATGTGTATATAGACATTGTATATTTATCCCCATGGCAATGAAATATTCATTTGGATCAAAGTGTTTGTTTATTTGAATATTTACCCTTAGTACAATGTTAGATAAGT
>CATIWO010223067.1:0-15983 GCA_949673435.1 Macaranga tanarius | reverse complement strand
ACGTCTAATTATCCAACCAGCAACTCTCTTACCAAACACATGCATAACCTCAGATTTTGTCCACCAAGGTATCCAAATGAACAGCTCTCTCCCTTTTAACATCACTGGAGACAACACTATCATGTTCTTGAACTGCTCTGATTCATTACTTCGGTCACCTTTGAACTGTTCTTCCTCCAGTTTATGTCACTTGTACGTTAATAACTCTGTATCTGACGCCCCATGTGAGGATGCTTCTATTTGTTGCACGTTTAAGTCTGGTGGTGGTACAACGGCACATACGATCAGAGTTAGAGATAGTGGGTGTAAAGCTTATACTAGTTTTGTTAATTTGGATTGGAATCTGCCTGTGGATAGATGGCCAAACCCAGGTGTTTCGATCCAGTGGGTGCTACCACAGGAACCGGTGTGTCTGTCAAATGCTGATTGTGATGGAAATTCTACTTGTGGGGTTGATCCGAATTTGAGTGGAACCAGGAGGTGTTTCTGTAAAAGTGGGTTTTTAAGGGATCCTGTTGAAGGGATCTGTGCTAAAAGTAAGTTTACGTTTTTTTTTTTTCTTTAAAAGTTTTTAAGGCTTTTTTTAGAGAATTTTTTTTAGGTTAAATATTTCGGTGGTCATCAAATTTTGTACTTATTTCATTTTGGGTATTAAACTTTAATTTGTTTCATTGAGATAACTCAATTTTAATTTTGTTTTATCCGGTAGTCACCCGGAGCCTGCGTGTCAACATGGCAGCCGGAAGCCGAATATTCCAAGAATATTCGCCATATCAACGTACAAGTCATCTGCCAACTCAGATTGGTGACTGAAATGAAATCAATTGAAGTTTAGTACCCAAAATAAAATAAGTGCGAAGTTTGATAACCACCAATACATTTAACTAATTAATTAATCTTGTCAAAAAAAAAAATTGATCTATATTAAAAAATCCATATCCAATAACTAAAAATAATAAAAATATTATTTTACAATTTTTTATGAATAAATAATTTATTTAAAATTAAAATAATATAAACAAAAACTAAAAATATTTTAATATTTATAAAATCATAAAAAATTATATTATGAAAAACTTTTTATAAAATATTATGAATTCTACATTGCAAATTGTAAAAATTTAAAATTCATAATTAAATAGTCAAAAAAAAAGTAATTATGCAAAGATAAATTTTATTTTAATTTTAAATTGATATTATTCAAAACTATACATATAAATAAAATATTTTTAAGTGAATATTAACAACTTTTATTGTCAGTTTAAAACTGAAATTAATTAATTTAAATAAAAAAATTTAAATTTGTACTTTCTACCTTAATTAAGTTAATAATATAAAAAATAGCAATACAAATTATTATTTTATAATTTTTAATTAATAAATATTGTATTCAAAATAACAATTAATATCTCCAAAAAAATTGAAATATTTTAATATAAATAAAGTTATAAATAATATAAATCATATATTCATTTATTATTTGACTGAATAATTATTTATTAATCATCTATTTTTTTATTTACTTGTCTGCATCTAATAAATATCATATTAAATTATGCATCTAATAAATATCATATTAAATTATTCATAAATATTTATATATTCTCAATATACATAGTACTATATATTGAGAAATACATTGGTTAAATGGATTTTTTAATTTAAATTAAATAATTTTCTTGATAAGAGGTTGATTAATGGGTTAATTATTTTGGTGGTCACCGAATTTTACACTTATTTCATTTTGGGTACTAAACTTTAATTGATTTCGTTTCAGTCATCAATCTGAGTTGACAGATGACTTGAATGCTGATGTGGTGAATATTCTAAGTCCAACTGTCACATCAGCATTCGGCAATACGCTACCAGATGACCAACTGATGATACTTAAATTAAAGTTTAGTTATCAAAAATAAACCAATTAAAGTTTAGTACCCAAAATACAATTTAGACAAAATTGAGTAACCATTAAAATATTTAACCCGTCTTTTTTCCCCACTCGAGTTAGTCCACAAGTTGACATGTGAGATTAATGAGCATATTTTATTGATATATGGTTGGACTAGTCACGAATGAACAAGAGATCATTACCGACATGATCCTTCTTTTTTTTTTTTTTTTACCGTACGAGATGATTATGATTAATTGATCCAAATTTTAGACCATATAAATAAAAGGAAAGGAAAAGATTGGTCAATATTAAAGAATTTAAACTCAAGTTAGCTTCAACTGTATTCACTTATTCCGGGGCTCAAAATAAGAGAGCATTAAAATTATTGTAAATAAAATAAAATTTTAAATTAAATTATTTAAAAATAATATATATATTAAAACAATTAATTCCACATTAGCTTCTTAACTTAAATTAAGTGAGCTTATACATTAATTGATATTTTCACTTAACAGTTTAATTTTTTAAGTTAGATAAAGATTTAATTGGTGTACTTTCACTTCATGTCTTTATAATTTCTAACAGTATACATATTAAAAATTTGAACTTAATTTAAAAATTATGATATATTAAAAATTTATTTTACATTTATGAATAGTGGCAACTCATTTTCGGGTTGCTCCTATCGCCACACCAATTTTGGTGTCAAATAAAATTTAAAAATTTTGAACTTAATTTAAAAAATTATGATATATTAAAAATTTATTTGGGTTGCTCCTGTTCACCACACCAAATTTGGTGTGAAATAAAATTTTAAAATTTTAAACTTAATTAAAAAATTGTGATATATTAAAAATTTATTTTATGTTGATAAATCGTGACAATCCATATTTGGGTTGCTACTGTTCACCACACCACAATTTTGGTGTGAAGAATGAGTATGTATTTGAGTCAAAAATTTATTTTTCCACAACATTTTGAGTATGGCTTGAAGTTGCCTTAAAAACATGAGGATTGATTGGTGTAATAAAAAATCATTATTTTTTTCAAAATTTCTTATGTTTAACTTTTTTTTTTCATTTTCATATTAATAAACAATTAAAATAAAACGTTAATCAAAATAAAAAATTTCTTATTACTGAACAATTAAAATAAGTATTAAATAAACAATTTTTTGTGTTCATGTTATGAGGTACTTTATTCCTAATTTTTTTAATTTTTATATTTAATTTTATTAATTTTATCACTTCACATGGATTAATTATATTGTGTGGCACTTTTATCCTTAGCCATTATTTCTTAGATTTTTTATATTATATAGCCAAAATTGAAATAAGAAAAGAAAACTTTTTTTTTCTGTTTCTTTTTCTTCCTTAAAAACTTTTGTTTGTTTATGACTACTATCATTTTTCATATCGATGATGGTACTTTATTATCTTTTTTTTTTATTTACTTTATTTTATTTTCTTACTTTTAATAAATATAAATTTATGATCTATGAGTGGAGATTTTTGCACTCCACCCATTTATTTTTGCACTTCTTATTTATTTTTTTTAGAGTTGTAATTTACATAATTATCCTTTGTTTAGAATGTTTATTTATTTCATTAATTACCATTCCTAAACTAGCTTTTTTTATTATTTTTTTAAATTCAAATTCACTATTTGATGTTTAATATTATAAGTTACTTGTGCTCAAGCTTTTTTTTTTTTTTTTTACATTAAAAAATTTAGCATAATCAAATATTTTTTTAAGCATTCTTTACGTGATCTAAACCATTCCTCTAAAAAAACATTGTTTAAATCATTATAAAACTTGTATCAATTATAAAAAAATAATCTGTTTTACTTTTTAAGAATAGTTTTTTTTTTAATACCATATGCACATTATTTTATTTTTATTTTTATTTTTATTTTTCTTGTCATAATTTTTTTAAAAATGATGTAAAAATCAAATTACATGATTAAAAATATTATTATAAAAATGTAACAAAAAATTCATCATATAAAAAGTGTTGTAATTTTAATTTGAATGACAAGTGTTATAATATATTAATAATAGAAAAGTAAATGCTATATTTTTATTTTATCATATATTTTTTTATAATTTAATTTAATTAGAGTATGTGTTGAGATATAATTACTCTAAATTACATACAATTAATTTTAGTTCTATTCATGAACGTTATTTTTATATGATAAATTATTGTTGAGTTTTTATAATTAATATTTTTAATCACATAATTAATTTTTTATATTATTTTTTAAATGATGATAAAAAAAATAAAAAAATAAAGTTATATACATATGATATTGAAAAAAAACTCTTCATATAAAATAAAAGATTTGCTATTTTTAATTATTAATGCAAAATTTACAATGATTTAAATAAATTAAAGTTAAAGAGTGCTTCTAAAAAATAACTGATTATATTAAATTTTTTTAACATAAAACAAAAAAAAAGTAAACTCAATTATATGTAGTTTAGAATCTTAAACATCAAATAATGAATTTTGATGAAAAATGAAGGGTAGTTTAGTAACTATAATTAATAAAAGAATAGATATTTATAAGAAAGGATAATTGTGTAATTTAAATTTTTAAAAAATCAAAGGAGGAGTGTAAAAATAAATAGGTGGAGTGCAAAAATCTCCACCCATGATCTATTTGTCTTTTCTGTTAAAATTTTGAATATTTCTCTGTAGAATTTTCCTTTATAGGATTTGGTTTCTTAAAGCTTCATAAGGGGGTTCATAAATCTCGGCCAAACCTCGCAAGCAGGGATGGGGTAAGGCGCTATGAAATAGCTACTGAATGTTTCCTATGATATGAAGGGTAGCTTCCATGCTGGTGGTGGATTTTGAAACAAATGTAATGGATTTTGGTTCCTCCTATTTCTTTTCTAGTGCGAATATAGAGAGAATGATTATATTACTGGAAGTAGGACTGGCCATGGGCCACTTTCAGCCTCGAACTGAACTAGAACTAGACCGGTCAAAATCAAAATCAGGCTGAACAGGCCCTAAACTTTGAGGAGGACCAATTCCTTTCCATATGAAACCATAAACTGACGGTTACGGTTCTAAACTGAATATATATATATATATATATATATATATATATATATTCAAACTCAATTCATGTCTAATATATACAAGTTAATATATATATTCATTTAGTCTACAATATATCTATATATGTTAACATATATGTCTACTAGTGTGTATGTGTATATATATGATTTATTTTAATTAAAAAATATTTTAAAATTTTTTAACATAATTAAACCAACCGAAACTGTGAACCAGCTTAAAACTGGGGGTTAGACTAGTTTCTGTTCACTAACTGTGGCTAGGTTTAACTAGAAGGAATGAAAAGTAAAGGAACTGCAGCAGCTCCATGGATATGGTGCCTTGCTCAATAACACATTGTGCTTACATTTGTATCTATCTCCATATTATGTATATATAAAGGAGATCTTAATAAGGAGGTAATTACAACTTTGATTTCTTTAGTTCGTGAGAAGAGAAGCAGCTTGAGATCTATGTTTGTGTTGGTTCAATCGCCTGTGCCATCATCTTCAATGGAGTCCATAGTTTAGTGCCTTTATTTTGTGATTTGAGAGAACTACAGTATAATTAAAAGTTGATCTCTCTTTATCTAGACTTCATAACTATGTTCAGTCCATGAAAATAAGAGCTCACACAAGCTTGGGTAGGAGGGTTTTTCCAGGTTTTGCAACTGCCATGACTGATAACTCTATTTGTTTTTGCCTCAATATTCTTCGATAAACTAAGTAATGAATGCCAAACCTCCTCCAGACCTACAAACACAAAAGAAAACCTTGGATGAGCCTAGGATCTTCGATCCATAGGTTCTTCGATGCTTAAGTCGGAGAAGAGTTTATTCAAGATAGATAAATTAAGAGAAATATGAGCCTTTATATAAGCATAAGAGAGACATACCTAGTCCTACTCTAATTAGGACTCATTTGATACTTCTTTATCCTTGTCGAATACGGATTGCTTATAGGGCAAGACTCCTGATTAGGACTTTTATGGGTTTGGACCAATTATGAAATTATTATATGTCCCCCCATGGTATCGAATATTTATGTTTGACAAAGTGGTGGCTTATTGCTTGAGTTATTCTCTCTAACTAAAAATTATGAATGCTGAAGTGTTCGCTCTTCATGAGTCTCAAACATTCTTATGGACTCCTAGATACTTGTTCAATTTTCCACGAGTAAAGGTTGATCGCTTCTCACCATCGAGGATTCATTCGTTACTTATGAACAACTAATACTCGTTCGTTACTTACCAGGATTTGTACCTTTACTGAAGACCCTTTTCCAGTACTGTGAAACACATTCATTTCTTATAATTTGAGAACTCGTTCATTTCTCACGAGCTTTGTGATACTCGTATATCATATGCATCAGAGCTTAGTAGTTCATTGTTAACTACGAAGTGACGTTCGTATTCTATAAGCATAAGTGCTTTAACAAACTTGTTCGAACATTTCATAAGGACTCACTTAAGTTTATGGTGCTCATCAAATTCATTATTGTAGAGACTAGTATAGTGCTTATTTTGAATGTTTGAATCCCATAATCAGGGATTCGTATATCGTTCCCATAATTAGGGATTCGTATGTTGTTCCCATGTATCATTTTGAATGCTTTATAACTTCCGAACATTGAAAGATGTTTGTAATCTTGTCAAGGAAACAAACGGTACTCGTATGTTTTTTATGAGATCCGCAACATTTGAACTGGAGATGAATGTTATTCATGGATCGTGTCAAAGTTTGTATTGTTATGAACGTATTCTTCCCCTCTATGGTGTCGAATATTCATGTTCGACTAGAGTTTATCTCGAACTTGCACTATTAAACAGCTTATAAAAGCTTGATATAGGATTTTTCTGAAGTTTGCTTATTCTTTCGAACGTAGGTGTGATTAGATCTGGGCATACTCAGACACTCATATGTTGCGACATTCGTTTAGTAGAACTCTTGTCTCACTTGAAACGGGTGTATAATTTTCACTCGAATTACTTACGAGTGTTGAATTGTGTCTTACTCGAATTACTTATGAGTAAGGGATTCCATTACACTCAAATTTCTTACGAGTGTTGAATTACGTCTTACTCGAATTACTTATGAGTAAGGGATTCCATTTCATTTGAATTTCTTACGAGTGTCGAATTCATTTTTATGAATAGTATATCACGACCAGTGCCCTCTTGGGCTTTTTTGCAAGTCATAAGCTCGTAGCTAAATAGTGTATTATGAAATTAATGCTCTCTTGGAGCTAAATGTTTTGACATTACAAGTCATAGGCTCGTAGTCTGATTAGTGTATCATGATACTAGTGCTCTCTTGGAGCTAAATTTTTTGACATTACAAGTCATAAGCTCGTAGCTTAAT
Source organism: Macaranga tanarius (assembly GCA_949673435.1). Lineage (NCBI taxonomy): Eukaryota > Viridiplantae > Streptophyta > Magnoliopsida > Malpighiales > Euphorbiaceae > Macaranga > Macaranga tanarius. The sequence goes on along the minus strand of CATIWO010223067.1, from coordinate 8,662 downwards.
AGTGTATCACGATACTAGTACTCTCTTGGAGCTGAATTTTTTGACATTACAAGTCATAGGCTCATAGCCTGATTATTTTTTACTTAATCAAGTGCTATGTAGGCCTAATAAGGCACTTGAAGTGTCTGTATATGTGCAAGCTTAATCATCTAAGTTTTATCAAACTCATTCATTGTCGATGTTAACTGTGTGATGTTTTATCCATGCTCTTGAATTTGTCATTTTTGGCTTTTATCAAAGCTCACGTGTTGTCGACTTTGGACTTTGTTTGCCATTTTTACCGCTCAATCTCATAAGCAATCATTTTTATCTATGAAAAAACATCATAAGCCTTATGTGGCAACATGTTAGCATACTAAATCATATATGATTTGCAAAAAAATATATTGTAGATATCTCTTGAGAAATTTATGCAGAGATGACTTACGTGCATAGGATATTTTACCTATATTCATGGTACTGTATTGCAAATAAGTGGAATTATTTTAGCCATGCTAGATGGTAACAAATACTAAATGAAAGACTTATGTTATATCGCATATAATGGCAAATAATGCTTTCAATTAAAATCAATAATGATTGATGTCATGCAAAATTCAAATATGAGTGAAGCAGTTATAATTGCTCTACTGAATTCTCAATTCAGCATTCACAATCACTAGTTGATTATTTAATAATAATATATACATATTTGTGTATAGTTTAGGATAAAGATCCTTATGCATTTGACTATGCTTAACTATTCTGAATGCACATAGCCTATTAAATCTGCATAATGTTTAGAATTCCAAATAAGTATATAGACAAGCAAGCATATATAGTTGGTGCTGCTTTAAGTAAATGAGCATAGTTCAACTACCATTATATGATGTGACTATATGCTTATCCAGATGAGCATGTATTACATACTATAGGAGCTTATGTTTATAATGAGTTATGACTGTTCTATTACAAAAATAACTGAGGAAGGACACTTATATGTTCTCGTTGTTGTTGGTATGCTTGTTGTTCTCGAGTCCAGTTCTTTTTCCCATTTAAGTGAGTCAACTCACCATAAGACGAAGTAGTTTAATTGGCTCTAATATCATCCAGGATAATCCTCGGGCCGCTTCCTACAGAGTTACAGCTCTGAAAATGGGAGAGCTTCTAGCTTGAGTGACCATTGACTTTTGAGGGCTTAAAACGTGTGTGGAACCCTTTGGACTGATGAGGAAGTTTTTTAGCCATTAATTCACAGTTATTCACTGTCTACCTGATTTATCATTCAAAATTCTTTGAATGCATTGATTGTAATAATCAAGAGCAAGGCTTAAATTTGATGGTTCAATGTTTATTTCATGTCCAGGTGCATTCTATGTATGGAGTCTCAGCTCTATTTTCCTCATGCAGTACTTTTAACGTTGTAGTAACTCAATTATGCTCTAATCAAATATGATTTCTTTACTTTTATTGGCATCATTATTTGGAGAAAGTTTCTTTTACTGAGTTCAATGATGTTCCCGGTATAAATTTCATAATTCTCTTATTTCGAGTTTTCAGCCTTTCTAGTTGGCTAGTTTTGGTGCTTAGGCTCGGCTCCTCCTACTGTGATGAGCTTAATTCGAGTTTGTGCTTCTGATTGGAATTCCTTGTATCCTTGTGTCGAAGATTGAGACAACAGTTTCACAACAACTTGAGTTTCATCTTTCAGGTTGCCAAGATAAACTTTTTTTGAATCCTCCTTCTTTATCAATCTTTATGGGAGAATTCTCCGGTAATGAAGCGAACACTTTGCCCCATGCTTAATTGTTCATAACTTGCCTCGAATTTCTTAACTTTGATTTCTTGCTTTAGCAAGCCAATCTTCGCCGAGTAAGTACCGGAGATTAGAGGTTTATACTTTATTCACTAAGTACTGTAAATCGTTGGCTAAGAAGAGAAACAAATGAGATACGTCTTTATAATTCTTAGTTTTTTCATCAATTTTACAGAGAAGCACAGGTGTTAGCCATGCGAAACACACTGATATCATCGGTATTGGCGAGTTATTGGAGTCCGGACTGTCAAAGTAAGACTTAGGTAGTGATGTTTTCATCGGCGGAGGCCAGTTGGAGATTATATCTGGAACTGGAGTTTTTTATGAGTCTTTTTAAATGCTTGACTCTAAATCTGAAAGCGTTGTGAGAACTGTTTCGCTAAGTTTCACCAATGAAGCGAAGGCTTATGATCTGACGGCTAAAATTGATTCAAAATAGAAGATTGATTCGATCTCCATCTAGTTCTGATATTGCTGTGTACATGTCCAGTACACGGAACATCTTTTCTAGTGGTGATTTCTTATATTTGGCTACGAGTCCAGGGAATCCGAAGAGGATTAGAGTGCAGTCTTTGGATATTTCTGATGGATTATGACGCTGCAAATACATGGTCATAGAAAATTCTTTCCCTGTAAAATTTGCATTATCTTTAACAATGAAAAGGACTCATTTTAATGGTTCCAAGAAATCACTAAAAGGTTTTTTTCCTTCTGAGTTTTATCAAAACCCGTTCATGGTGATTTCTGACCATATGGATGATGCTTCAATGGCCCATTTGATAGCATTGATGTTGCTGCTGTTGCACTTCATCCACTGCTGTTAGCTTTGGTCACAAGAGATTCGTCTTCTTTAATATCACAGCATATAATAGGCAATGGAATGAAAATCTCATACTTTGATCCAAATTTAATCGCTTTGGTCCAAGGCGATTCATCAGCTATCATTTATCCATCAATCAATATATTATCGCAAATCCACTAATAAATATTGTCAATAGTTAAGGAATCAATTGATTTCTTTAAATTTATACATTAACATGTATTATATATTTAAATGCACTAAAATACATGCATATTGTATAATTATGTCTCCATCAGATATAAAGTGCAGAGATAATAAAAACTCATCTATTTTAGAATGGAGCCTTTTTGCCTCTTTTTGAAGATTCAACATGGAGCTCTTTTGCCCCTTTTTTTTTTTATGTATAAGGCTGTTGATTGAAGTAGTTGAGGATTAGGCTTTCATGGCCGAAGACTATGAATAGAGCATAAAGTTGGAAAAAGTTTTCCCACAGACGGCGCCAATTGATGACTGCCAAACCTCCTCCGGACCTACAAACACAAGAGAAAACTTTGGATGAGCCTAGGATCTTCGATCCATAGGTTCTCGGATACTTAAGTAAGAGAAGAGTTTATTCAAGATAGATGAATTAAGAGAAATATGAGCCTTTATATAGGCATAACAGAGATATACCTAGTCCTATTCTAATTAGGACTCGTTTGATACTTCTTTATCCTTATCGAATACGGATTGCTTATTGGGTAAGACTCCTGATTAGGACTCTTTATAGGTTTGGACCAATTCTGGAATTGTCACTAAGGTTTCTACTCCCCTAAAGTTCAGAATCAAGTGTAGAGGGCTTCCTTTTGTTTTTGTTGTTTTCTAATAGCTTCGTATTATGGATTTTCAATGCACAAAAAGACATTAATTGTAATACTTAATTATGTTAATGAATTTCTACTAGTTTTTTTTTTATTTTTTTAAAAAAAAGACTTTAATTAGTCCAAGACCATTATGGGGTGCCGGTTGATTTTTTTTTTTTTCATGGTTAGCCACACAACATGGAAGCACAGTAAAAAGACAAAATTTCATTTTTACTTCTTATAATCTTCTTCAAGGTTCAAACAAATAAGGGGGCCAAAAAAAAATTTCATGGCACATGTGAGTTAATTTTTTTTTCCACTATATTGTATGCCTCATTTGCTCTCATAAGAACTACCATTATGTTAGAACTATTAATTATCAGTATTTTTGAAATATTTTTATGGATTATAAGAAAATGGGTATTGTACATTTAAATAGTTAAGAAAAAACTTCATTTTTTTAATAAATGTGAAAGAAATACTTAGATTTATCATTATTTATTGGTTTAAGTAATCAACAATTTAAATAACATTGAGAAAATCAAATTTAAAAAAAAAAATTGAATCTAAAATTTTTTCCAAAAATAGTTTTTTTTCTTCACTTGAATGAGGCCACAAGTGTACATGTTAGGTTGATGAAAATATCTTATTGGTATATGATTGGACTATTCACCAATCATTAGTGACCAAGAAATCATGATTAGGCTTTGATGATATATTTCTTACCGACAGGATCATGATTTTTTATAAAACTATGTGATGTTCTAAACTTCTAATCATATAAAACTAGTTCAAAGGGTCATATGAAACCCTTTCAATAAATGAGATAAAATTTTATTGTCAAATAAGAATTTAATTTTTAAGTAACAGTTAAATTCCTTTTAAATAAGAATTTTTTTGGCTTGACTATTAAACATGTCAAAAATGTAGTTGGGCTTAAACAAATAATGTTATGGGACAAAAAAATTCAATGCACATATTTAATAGTAAAATTGACTCTTATTATCTTATATATGGCATCCCTCTCAATGATCTTACCTTATGTCACCAGCTTGTTGGGAGTCTGTCAGTCTGGTTTATTTTATAGTTACTTGCCCTGATATTACATATGGAGTTTACTTAGTCAATTTATGACTGCTCCTTGGCCATCTCATTTTTCAGTTGTTCTTCAAATTCTTTGCTATGTGAAAGGAACATCATTTCTTGGTCTTTTTTTTTTTTTTCTCATTTCTCTCTTGTCTTTTCTAGATATTTAGAAGATGATTGGGCAGGTAATCATATTGAATGACGTTCGACTACTGGTTATTATTACTTTCTAGAGATTCTCTTATTTCTTAGTGCAGTAATAAGCAAATAGTTGTAGTTCGCTCTAGTATAGAATATAAGTATCGCGCTCTTGCATATGTTAAATTAGAATTACTTTGACTTTATTGGTTATTGGAGATTGGAGAATATAGGTATCGCATACTATTTTTTCATTGTGATAATCGAAGTGTTATCAAAATTTCTCGTAATGATGTATTCCATGAACACACAAAATATGTTGAAATTGATTATCATTTTGGCGTCGCGATGTTGCTTGAGGTACTATCAATCTCATATTCATATCATTAGGAAATTAGACAACGAATTTTTTCACCAAATCTCATCTCACATGCCAACTTCAACAATTAATCCCCAAACCCAAACTGACATCAACAATGCCACCTTGATTTTTTTTTTTTTTTTTTTGAGGGGGGACCATGATTATAGGGATTCGTGAATTCATATTCTTTTGACATTGAGCAATTACCCTTAATTTCTTCCAATTATACAAATTCCCTTGTAATATACAACATACACAATTTCAATAATACATTATTTATTCATAATAGATGATAAAAATATTTATTTATGTTTCAATAAAAATCTGTTTTTTAATTGAAAAAGTGCGTTGTTATAATTTAAATAATTTTTTTAAATATATCTAATATATAGTTGATAGATGTATGCATCAATTATAACTAATTTTTATTAAAAACGATCTATTTTTAGTTTTCATAAACACTTATTTTATAAACATATTATAAAAATTTAATATATTATATTAGTGTTAATTTTATAAGGGAGAGCTAGTACACAAATAAACTAAAAATTTATATGTTTTTATTTTTAAAAATAAATATGGGTCATTATTTTGAATGTTAATGAGACGTTATTTTATCTAATATAAACTTGAAAAAAAAATTGAATAAAAAAATGAAATAAAAGGGAGTCACTCCCGAGTAAATGAGATGTCTAAGATACGAAATTCCACCACCTATAGTTTATAAATTTTGATTTCAAAGTTTTTAATTTACTTGGCTTTATTTTTTGCATGATTTCCCCATTTTGGCTACCTATGGCATGAAAGCTAGCCACAAAAAACACAACAATATATTATGATAGAATTTGAGAAATGCTTCAAAATTGCAACGTTCAAGCGTCTAATTTTAGGTAGTGCATTTCTATAATTGTGAGGAGTGATTTGCTAGGAATTGCAAGACATTGGATTGTAAATTTGACTTTTTTAAAAAAAAAATTGTTGCATCAATTTTTTCCATTAAATATGAAAATGGAGTAATTAAATGAAGCCATTCATTTTCTTGATAAATTCCTTGAAAATTCTGTCAGTATTATTCTTTTGTTGTACTCTGGATTAATCTCACCCTTTTCTTTTATCACCTTAATGACCAATATAAAATTAGTTTTTAATTTCATAATTTCAAATTTTCAGGTTAAAATAAAGTAAATGGAATAGTTACGTGGTTGATCCGAGTTTTTGTTTAAATTTAATAATTTGGGTTTTTAATTATTTATTATTATAAATAAATTATAATATATTTAGCATAATTATTTGTAGTATAAATTAATATATATTTTTTAATTTTATTTAATAATTTAAAATAATTAAAAACTAAAATATATAAAATAATATAATTTATAATTTTTATAAAATTTATGTATTTACATTTGTATTAATTTAAAATTATAATATATATATATAAAGCTTCAATATTGCAATATTCAAGCGTCTAATTTTAGGCAGTGCATTTCTATTAGGGATTTTTTCATAAATAGCCCGAAAACTAAAAATAATATCAAAAGTCACATTGACTATAGCTCTTCTAAAAACTATTTGACTCTTCTAGAAACTATTTGACTCTTCTGAAAGTTGTTTGATCTTTTTTTTTTTAATCAAAATTTTTTTTTTACTACTTTCTTCATTTTTTTTCTCAAACATTTTTTTACTAAATTTTTTTTCTATTTTTAAGGTACTGTTTTTTATTAATATTTTTTCTGCTTAATATTTTTTTATAATCAAAATTTTTTCTATTTTTAAAATACTCTTAACATTTTTTTTCTCAATATTTTTTATTTTATTTTTTACTCAACATTTTTCTCAGTGTTGCTACATATTGTTTAACATATGCACTCCTTCCTTGTTTACTGCACTTTTTATTCATTTCCTGCACTTTGTTTCTTGCACTTCCTTGTTTCCTGCACTCCTTCATTTCCTGCTATTTCCTGCACTTTGTTTCTTTTTTATTAATATTTTTTTGCTCAATATTTTTTTCTCAATATTAATTAGTTTAATTTATGAATTCTAGCTAAATAATTATGAAAAAAATAATTATTGAAGATTATGAATAATTTTTTGTTTAATTAGTCTAATTTTTATATTCTAAATAATAGTAAGTATCAAAATTTTAAAAATTTGTTATTTAGAATAAAAAATTATGAGAAAAGAAATAAAAAAGAAATAAGAGAAAATTTATCCATCAATAAATATAATTTTTATTTTTATTAGTATCAATAATAAAAATAATAATTTATTCGATATATTTCATAATTTGTTTGATATTTTTATTGAACAAATAATTATTGAATACTATAGGTAATTTTTACTTTAATTACAACAAAAAAAAATGAGAAAAGAAATAAAAAGAAACAACAAAAAAAATAAAAAGAAACAAGAGAAAATATGCCTTCAATAAATATAATTTTTACTTTTATTAGTATCAATAATAAAAACAATAATTTATTTGATATATTTCATAATTGTTTTGATATTTTTAATGAAAAAATAATTATTGAATACTATAAGTAATTTTTACTTTAATTACAACATAAAAAATGAGAAAAGTAACAAAAAGAAACAACAAAAAAATAATAAAGAAATAAAAAAAAAGAGAGAAAATTTACCCTTCAATAAGTATAATTTTTACTTTTATTAGTATCAATAATAAAAATAATAATTTATTTGATATATTTCATAATTTATTTGATATTTTTAATGAAAAATTAATTATTGAATACTATGGGTAATTCTTACTTTAATTACAACATAAAAAATGAGAAATGCAATAAAAAAAACAAACAGAAACAACAAAAAATAACAAAGAAACAAAAAGAAATGAGAGAAAATTTACTCTTCAATAAATATAATTTTTACTTTTATCAGTATCAATAATAAAAATAATAATTTTTTTGATATATTTCATAATTTTTTTGATATTTTTATTGAAAAAATAATTATTTGTTGTTTCTTTTTGTTTACAAAAAAAACAAGAGAAAATTTACCCTTCAATAGATATAATTTTTACTTTTATTAGTATGAATAATAAAAATAATAATTTATTTGATATATTTCATAATATTTTTATTGAAAAATAATTATTAAATATTGTAGTACCCTCACTACTATTTACTCCATTAATAACATGATTATAGACTTAATGATATTAAAGAATCTCTTAACAACAATATTATAATAATTTAATACTAATCTTTAAAACTATCTTAAGTGTTTACATCTCTATGTACATATCACTATTTACATTATATAAATATCTCTAATAAGATCTTCATCTTATCAATCTTCTTAGTTTCTGTCGTGGTCCGCGGTACTATCATCTCTCGTTGCTGACTCAGCAGATATCAAACACCTATACTGAAAATTTTAAAACAAAACGAGTGTGAGTAATTTCAAAAGGAAATTACCCAGTGAGTGGATAAAACATTATTTTGAAATATTATCACAAGAAAATCTTTAAACCAATTTCCATTAGTTTCAAAAGTAAGAAACCAATGGACTTCAAATATTTTATTCACATTCAAATAAATCTAAATTTTAAAAACAACCACATCCATTACTCGTTCAAATATTTCATGAAATCCCCTTTTGTATACGTACTTATATAC